>LPNX011164413.1:388473-430692 GCA_001517045.1 Pseudotsuga menziesii
TATTGGTATAATTGGCAAAATAAGAACTCATTGTGGTATTTAAAAACATGCACCCATTTTGCTTCACTAAAATGTGCTCCTATTTTGCTTCAATAAAACGTGCTCTCATTTCGCTTCAATAAAACATGCTCCTGTTTTTCTTCAATAAAATGCGTTCCCGTTTTGTTTAAATTTAAAAATGTATTCCCTCCAAATGATAAGGCTGAGCCTCCACCCATGCTTTCATGGAATTCTTATGCCTATGTGTCTGCTTTGTACTTTGCTTCGGATTCAACATGCCTATGCCTTGGAGTATGGCAAACCATGGCTAATTCAACATTATATCCAAATTTTCAATATGCTCATGTTTAGCCGTTTGTCTGATTATGCTGCACACCTCCATTTTTTTATGAGATTTTAGAAACATATATGTTTTTTTTTGCAGATTCCAAATATGTAAATTTTAACAAGAATACATAATTTTTTCTATTTTTTCTTATTTATCTTCTGCCATCACTCCTCAACTCAAAAAATACATTGTTAGTGTTTCGTCCATATCTCTTTAGTTTCTCAACCATTTAAAAAATAAATTGTATGGTGCACTAAAGAACACTGACCTCTACATGCTATAGAAAAACCATTCCCATTGCATTAAGACATTCAAATGCTGCACCCACAATTGACGTACCATTTTCGAGGTTTTATCTCTTAGATAATTAAAAAAAATTAAAAATATTATTTTTATTATTTGAAAAATAGTCGTGCACTAGTACTATATGTTCTCTATATGTATACCAGTTTTTGTAAGTTTATTCCATCATTTAGTCACTTAGACGCTAAACCCACAAAAACATATACCTTATAATTTCTCGTATCTTAGTCGTATTTAGCTTAGTCATTAATATGTTAACATCTAGTAGTTTATTTAGTCGTATATTTGGTCATTAATGGTTGCAATGAGTGACTAAATCAGCGACTAAATCAATGACTAACTCAGTGACTAAATCAATGACTAAATCATTCACTATCAATGACTAAAGCAATGACTAAATCATTGACTATCAATGACTAAATCATTGTCTATCAATGACTACTAAGTCAAGCTAATAATGACTAGTGAAATACAACTAGCTATAAGATAGTGGAAATTTGCTACTATTAGTCGCCGACTCAAAAATAGTCATTTATAGCTTGATTTTAGTCATTTTTTTAGTCATTAATTTCTCATTTTCTACTAGTGTTACATTGAGGAATTTCCAGTTCTTGTAGATTTCAAGGACGTATTCCCGAAGGAAATTCTAGGATTACCATCGAAATGAGACTTAGAATTTTCCATAGAACTGACACTAGGATCAGTTCCGGCTTAAAAATCCTCTTACCACATGAGTGCACTAGATTTGGTGGAAGTCAAACTGCAATTGCAGGAGTTTATTGAGAAAGGATATATCTAACCAAGTGTGTCACCTTGGGGAGCACTGATACTTTTCGTGAAAAAGAAGGATGGTACGATGCAGATGTGCATAGATTACCATCAACTTAACAAGATGACTATCAAGAACCGATACCCACTCCCTAGGATCGATGACTTGTTCGATCAAGTAGGAGGAGCCAAGATCTTTTTGAAGATCAATGTGCAACCCGAGTACCATCAGGTACGGATTCGGGATGAGGATATTCACACAACCGCCTTTTGTACAAGGCACAACCACTACGCATTTATGATTATGGATGATTTTATTAATAGATTTTTGGATCTGTTGCATTATGTACCATACATCAAGGATGATAAAGTAAAAATACAACAGTTTTTAGGATGTCTTCCTCCAAACTTTTGGGAAAGGATTGATTTTGACATGCCTAAAACATTTAACACCACCTTACACAAAGCTAGGATTTTCTATGAGCATGGACAACTGAGGCAAGATAACATTAACAGAAGAAGAGATAGGCCTAGGACCTTCTCAGATAACTGTAAACAGTACAACATTTTTCCATCCACAATCGTACAGAAAACAGTACAATGTTTTTCCATCCAACAAGAATTTCAACAAAATAGGTACAAAGCCATATGTACCTGCTCTGAATGCTAACAAGACAACAACAGATGGGGGAGCCAATATTGGCCCAGTGCAAATTGAATGCTGGAAATATCAAGGGCCTCATTATGACCGAGACTATAAGAACAAAACCAATGGGATCTTGCACAACTTACAAGAAGAACCAATGATAGAGGACATAGTTGGAAGACCACGAATTTATGCATCCTTGGATGGCCGACAGGAACACCATCAAGCTACCATGGTTGAGATAAAAGGTAATATCTTAAACACTTCTATTTCAATACTGATTGACCCCGATGCTTTCCAAAGCTATGTATCACCTATGATTGTGGATGTATGTAAACTAGGAAAAGTTAAACATGATAAACCTTGGCTGGTGCAATTAGCCACAGGTATGAAACATAAAGTTTTGAAAATAGTTAAAGATTATGATGTAAACCTAAATGGTTTTCCTACTAAAGTAAACCCGAACGTCCTACCCTTAAGATCATATGACATACTTATCGACATGGACTGGTTGTAACAACACCATGTCATGATCAATTGCTTACACAATTCAATCTTATGTATAGAGAGCCAAGGGAATCAAGTAAAGATTCAAAGCATACCGAAGAAAGTTTCTGTAAGGAAAATATCCTCTTTACAAGCAAAGAAGTGCATTAGAAAAGGTTGCAAACTATTTGCAGTAAACATCCACGACATAGAAGCTAAAAGGGAACAACACATTAAGGAATTTCCAATTCTTGTAGATTTCAAGGACATATTCCCCAAGGAAATTCCAGGATTACCACCAAAACAAGACTTATACTTTTCCATAGAACTGACACCAGGATCAGTTTCGGCTTCAAAATCTCCTTATTGCATGATTGCACGAGAGTTGGTGGAACTCAAAATGCAGTTGCAGGAGTTGATTGAGAAAGAATATATCCAACCGAGTGTGTCCCCTTGGGGAGCACCGATACTTTACATGAAAAAGAAGGATGGTATGATGCAGATGTGCATCGATTACCCTCAGCTTAACAAGATGAATATCAAGAACCGATACCCACTCCCTATGATTGATGACTTGTTCGATCAAGTAGGAGGAGCCAAGATATTTTCAAATATCAAGCTACGATCTAGGTACCATCAAGTATGGATTCACAATGAGGACATTCACAAAACCGCCTTTCATCCAAGGTACAACCAGTACAAGTTTGTAGTAATGTCGTTTGGGTTGACCAATGCACCCGCGAAATTTATATGTATGATGAAAAATATATTTAGCAAATACTTGGATAATTTTTTTTTGTTATTTATAGACAAGATCCTAGTTTATTCTAAGAGTAAGAGGAGCATGAGGAACACCTCCGCATAGTGCTACAGGTGTTACGAGAACACTAGCTCTACACCAAGCTTAGTAAATGTGATTTTTACAAACCACATGTACAGTAATTAGGTCACATCATTGTTAGAATAATCAACCCATACTTACCTACATTAGATATTAATTTAATTATTTTTGTCTTATTACCTAGTTTCCTAGACTCCATTCTATGCTAGTTGTCTTCTACATGTCCTAGAAGTCAACACATGCTAAAAATGAGTCATGGAGCACTTGGGAAACATCCTAAAAACCTAATTTAGCATGTCTACTTTATTCCAAATTCTCTAAAGCATATATCTACTATTTCTGAAAAGCTGCCTTGTTTTATTTATGATTTAAGGAAAAAGGAAAAGCTAGACTAGGTGTAGTTGACTTGTTTTTTTCCCACATCCTCCTCCCTCCTTTTCTCCAAATAAAAGCATGTATGAGTTTTATTTCCATCCCTCTTTATATTTCCCACTTGACTTAGAAAATTTGTGAGAATCTGCTTATATTTGGAAACTGCTTTATGCACCTATGGGGGATTTGACTATATTTGGTAAGCCTGCTTTTTGACTATTTTGAATGGAATATTTATGCATTCAAATCTCTCATGTAATTATATATTACAGTAGCCTATTAATTCACAAGGTTGGCTATTGTACACTTACTCAATACAGATTAGTGTTATGCTCCAATTTCAGTCTCCTTTGGTGTTAATTTTGCATGTTTGATTAGCAATTTTGTGAGTGTAATTGTTCTGTCTCTTGGGTTCAATTTCCACATGGTATCAGAGCCTTTGTATATATATTTCTCTCCTTCCAAATTTTTTTTGCAGGTTCGACATCATTGACTGGGAGCGCATTCCGCCGACTGGAGGTCACAGTTTCTGAGCTATGGACCAATCTTAGAAGATCATCTTGAATCCATTCAATTTATTTGAGTGGAAAGATGAGATGGAGATATTGTTGAGAGTGAAAGGCCTCTACAAGGTGACTATGGAAACTGAGGCAGATCCCAATGCAGCTGCAAAAAAAATTAAATGGCACAACAGGAGGGATGAGACCTATGGTCTTTTGTGTCTGAGCATTTCAAGAGACCTCCTCTTCCATATTGATGGATTGACATCACCTAATGAAGTGTGGAATAAGGTAGAAGATATTTTTGGAAAGACAAATGAGCTGAGAGGACATCAAATCAAGAATGAGCTGATCTCCTTGAGTCCCAATAGCTTCGAATAATTGAAACTCTACTTTTCCAAGTTTAAGGCCCTTGTTTTGCAGTTGAAACAGTGTGGGATCGAAAAGAAGGAAGAGAAACTAGTCTTGGCCATACTCTCTAAGCTTGTTCCTGACTATTCAGTGCTTGTTTCGACCTCCCATGCCACCAAGTTGATAGCTCGATTATGGAAGATTCCTAAGCTTGCAGAGTTCATGGAATCCCTCATACAGGAGCAAGATAAGTTGGTGATGATGGGCACCATCAAACCTTTTAAAGGCCAATCTTTGGTTGCTGGAGATTCAAGGGTGGATTCAAAAAGCAAGAAAAAAGATGAAAATCCACATGAGAAAAAGAGAGACAAGTCTAAGTCTCAAGAGGAGCCCTAAGGTTCCAAGAAGAATTCCCAAAAGAAGAAGAATAAAGGAGAAATGAGCAAGTGCACATACTACAGTAAGGGATATCATCCTAAGAGATCTTGTATGAAGAACTAAATTGACATGTTGACCCAACTCCTAGAGAAGAATAACATCTCCCTTCCTGATTTCTCAAAGAAGAAGGAAGGAGGATCAAATCCAGAAGACAGAGAGAGAGTACATGCCTTGGTTGCTGGCACATCAAGCTCACCTAGCTTCATCATAGATTCTGGAGCTTCTAGACACATGGTTTTGACAAAAGAGACATTCTCCTCTCTTGACATGTCGAAAGGTCCACCAATAGTTTTGGGAGATGACTCTCTCACTGGCAGTTTGGGGAAGGGTAGGATTGATCTTGACCATGGTAGATTCAATAATGTGTTGTATGTTCCAGGTCTTTCCTCTAATCTCTTGTCAGTGTATCGGATGACTCATACTGGGTCTCCAAAGAAGGTCATATTCTCCCCTAATGATGCTGAGATCACTGAGATTTCGAATGGTAAAGTCATAGAAAAAGGTGTTGTTGATCACACTTCGAAGGTATACAAGTTTTCCCATTTTCTACCCTACTCAAACCCCTCTGCTCTTCTGATTCATGCTAATGAAGCAAGCAATATTTGGCATGAAATATTTGGCCATCTTAACTACAAGTATGTTTTTGATTTGAGTGAAAAATATATGGTCATAGGGTTACCAAAGATCAATTTTTCTAAGGGATTCTGTCAAGGTTGTATCCTAGGAAAACACCGAGAGCACAAGTATGAGAAAGCTAGTCATGAGAGAAACTCTGCACCACTTGAGTTGATCCACAGTGACATTGTTGGTCCATTCCCTCATATGTCCATGAGTCAAGCCAAATATGCACTGACATTCATATATTACTTTTCCGGGTATTGTTGGGTTCACTTCCTAAAGCATAAGTCTGAAGTTTTTGACCTCTTCAAAGTCTTTAGAGCCTTGGTTGAAAACCAGTCTGGGAGGAAACTCAAGATCCTCATATCTGACAATGGTGGTTAGTATGTCAAGTTTGAGTTCATTCAGTTTTGTAAATATGTAGGTATTCATATGCAACATTCGATCCTCTACACACCACAGCAAAATGGTGTTGCTGAGAGGATGAATAGATCACTGAAGGAGATGACAACCTGCATGATGGAGGCTAAGACTTTGCCACCAAATTTTTGGGCCAAAGGTATAAACTGTGCATCATACATCTAGAATAGGCTGCCTCATAAGTAGCTTGATGGTATGACTCCTTTCAAATCTTGGAGTGGGCACAAGCCAGATGTGACTCATTTCAGGATTTTTGGCTCAAAGGCTTGGGCTAGAATTCCAACTGAAAAGAGGAAGGCTTTTCAACCTGAAAGTCAAAAGTGCCTATTTGCTGGGTATTTTGAAGATTCAAAAGGGTACAAGATGATCAACTTTAGCACTAACAAATATTTCATTGAAAGGAGCGTTCAGTTCCAAGAAGAGCCTTTAGTAGCAGTTGAAGTTGGAGAGTCTTCTTCACCACCAGAAGCATTGATTGTAAGTGGAGAGACTAATGAGTTTGTTGGTTCTGATATGTCTGATAATGATGATTTGATTGCAGATCCTAATATTACTACAAGAAAAAATTTGCAGCAAATACCATTCATGCAGCTGGGGAACTAGCTGAAAATTCTAATGACACTAGGAGGACTAGATCTCAATTTGAGAGTGCCCTTTGTGTGAAAGATCCTCTATTTGCTGAGAAGTGCTATCTAATGGTTGAATCAAATCCACAGGAATATGAAGATGCAGCACATGATCTAATATGGAAAACAACCATGAAAGAAGAATTCATCTTTCTCCAGAAGAACAACACTTCGTAACTGGTTGATTTTCCCTCAGGGAGGAAGCTAGTTCAATGTAAGTGGGTTTTCAAGACTAAGTTTTCTGCTGATGGTTCACCTTTGAAATATAAGGCAATATTGGTATCCAAGGGCTACTCACAAGTACATGGTATTGACTACAATGAAACCTTTGCACCAATGGCAAAGATGGACTCCATAAGGCTAGCTCTAGCCATTACAGCTTCGAAGCAGTGGCCCAGTGCATCACATGGATGTGAAGTGTGATTTCCTAAATGGAGATTTAATTGAGGAGATTTACATGTAGAAACCTGAAGGTTTTTTTTCTAATCCATATTTCGTGTGTAGGTTAAAAAAATCATTGTATGGGCTCAAGCAATCCCCCATGGCTTAGTATGCCAAGATTGATGGATTTTTGCTATCACTGAGTTTTATTCAATGCAAGTATGATACAAATGTCTATTTGAAGCTGATTCATGGTTCTTTGATGATTATTGTCTTGTATGTGGATGACCTACTGATTACAGGAAGTTCAAAGAAAGAGATTTCCTCCTTGAAGGATGCAATGAACCATGCATTTTCTATGACAAATTTGGGATTGTTGAGCCAATTCTTGGGTCTCGGAATTGCTCAATCCCAACATGGAATAAAAGTACATCAGTACAAGTATGCTTCATATTTTCTCATCAAGTTCAACATGAAATATTTCAAGCCAAGCAAGACTCCCTTCCTTTTAGGAGTTAAGCTTGAAGAAGCAGGTTCTTCTCCTATGGTAAATAATACACTATATAGGTAGTTGTTTGGGTGTTTTCTTTATCTTACACACAATCAACTTGATATATCTTATGCAGTTAGTGTGGCTTCGAGATACATGGATCAGTCTCATGAGATCCACCTGAGAGCAGCCAAAAGGATCCTAAACTTTGTTCAAGGAATAAGGACTCATGGGATCTTCTACAAGAAAAATATGATCTTGATTTGATTGGATTTACTAATAGTGATTTGGCAGGTGACAACACAGATCGAAATTATACATCAAAATATGTGTTCATGCTTGCAGAAGGACCAATCAACTGGTCAAGCAAGAAGCAGAGTGTCGTAGCACTCTCATCTACAGAAGCAAAGTATAGAGGAGTTGTAAATGCAACAACTCAATGTTTGTGGTTGCAGGGGATACTTGGATAATGTGGCTTCGAATCAAAGTTTTAAACCATTATCTACTATGATAATTAGAGCACCATTCGAATCTGCAATGATCTAGTTCAAAAACAACGAACCAAGCACATTGAGATCCATATGCACTACATCATACAGCTTGTGCATGATGGTACCATTGTTCTACTCTTATGTGCATCTTTAGAACAAGTAGCAGACATCTTCACCAAAGTTTGTTAGAAGACCTTCAGCAATCTTAAATCACTGCTGGGGATTTCTGATCTTGCTGTGAATCATGATTGATGACAAGATTTCCAAATTTTGTTTTTCCTGTCCATGTTTAAGAGAGGATTTTCCCACTGGGTTTTTTCCTCTTTCCTTGGTTGTATGGAAAAAAAGTATGTAAATGGTGACTAATCCTTGTTGCTAGGCCCTATAGTTTTCTAATATTTACTCATAAAGTCAGGCTTAAGGGGGGGCGTTAGAATAATCAACCCATAGCTACCTACATTAGACATTAATTTAAATATTTTTGTCTTATTACCTAGTTTCCTAGATTCCATTCTATGATAGTTTCCTTCTACATGTCCTAGTGTTAGATTTTAAACATTAAGCTAGCATTTCATTAGGATCTTTAACTGAGAGAACAACAAGCATAGCAATCAAACACAAGAGACAATGAACACATTGTTTTTCGTTGGGGAAACCATAAATGGAGAGAGCCCCACAACTTCCTCAGAGATAGAATCAGCACCAAAGTGAAACCCAAAAACAGTAAGATGATCTCCTGACAGCAGGAACCTCTTTCTTCCTTGCCTCAGTGTCTTTCTCTTCCTCATCTATGTGCTACAATTGAGTGTGAGTGATTGTGTGATAAATAGAGAGGCTAGCTCTCTATTTATACTAATTCTCAACTTGACTAAACCCAACTAGTGCTGACTTCACTAGGTGAGTCTAATAACCCGAGTACCCTGGAACTGCGGGGACTTTAACCCTTAGACAATAGGAGGGTTACTCACCTTGACTTGACATGACTTGTTTACATTATAGAAAATTCTCGATAGGAACATCGGGGTATGACATGACTCAAGTACATTACAAATACATCCCAAAATAAACATCGGGTTACAATACATAAGAAATACAAGTGAATACATTCCAAAGTTACAATTACATCAACACTCCCTCTTAACTAGGAAGGTATTCTCTCGACACAATTTGTCAGCACAACTCTTCTTCTCTGTATCATCTGGATCATCATCGAGTCTTCGTCATCTTCACCTTCAAGTCATCTTCACCTGGATTTGGATCATCACTAGATCTGGATCATCCCTCGACCTGGATCATCTTTGGAGCATCATCTTTGGATCTGGATCATCCCTCGATCTAGATCATATTTGCTAGATCATCAACACTGAATCTTCAAGGGTGCTATCTCATAATTCTTCTCATCACAGGAAGTTCTACAGAGCCAACCCTTTTTCATGCTGGTTGTAGGCCTACCCTCCGTGTAGGTCTTTTCCAACACTTATATCTAACCCTAAGGCAGAATGGCCCGCCCAACACTTACATCTGATCATGTAGGAACCAATCCTATAATCATATCAGAAAGGCAACGCCCAGCACTCACATCTGACCATGTGGGAATACCTCCCACAACCCTGTCAGAAAGGCCCAGCACTCACATCCGTCAACCAATGTCGGAAAGGCCCAACACTTACACTTGGACATGCGAGGAACCAATCCTCCATGCCAAAAGGATCTGCACTTACATCTGACAACCAATGTTAGAAAGGATCAACACTTATATTTGACCATGCAAGGAACCAATCCTTCATGCCGAAAGGGATCTGCACTTACATATGACAACCAATGTCAGAAGGGCGTGCACTCACATCTGATCATGTAGGAACCAATCCTATAGTCCTATCAAAATGGCCCCCAGTCCCAGACTGAGCTACCTGGTAACTGACCAGGTGCCTCCATTCCCAGAATGACATTCAACACTTACTTCTGATCATGTAGGAACCAATCCTACAGTCACATCAGAATGGCTCAGCACTCACATATAACATGGAAGGAACCAATCCTCTAACCATGACAGAATGGATCAGCCCTTACATCTGACCATGGAAGGAACCAATCCTCTCACCATGTCAGAATGGCTATGGATCTCATCATTTTCCCTTGGAGGAAACCTCGATCTAGAGAACACCAAGATTCTCCCTGAAGTACTCGAACGTTACCCTAGCCAATGGCTTTTTCAACACATCAACTATCTGTTCCTTCGTTGCAACATATTGGAGCTTCACTGCTCCCCTCTGCACCATATCCCTGATATAGTGATACTTGATCTTGATATGCTTCGACTTGTCATGGAACATTGGATTCTATGACAACTTCACGAAACTCTGGTTGTCACAATGTATACAAGTAGCATCCATCTAGAGATCAAATAAATCAGATAGTAGCTTCCACAGCCATACTGCCTCACAACAGCTGAAAAAGCTCCGACATACTCTGCTTCAGTTGTACTTAGTGCCACACAGGATTGCTTCCTACTAAACCAAGAGATCACACCTGATCCCATACTAAAGCAACAACCTGAAGTGCTATTCCTATTGATGGCACTTCCTGCCCAATCTAAATCAAAATAACCCTCCAGGTTAAAGGCTTATGATTCTCCTCGTACTTGAGCCCATAATGAATTGTACCCCTCAGGTACCTCAGAATATGCTTTGCAGCAATCAAGTGAACATGTCTCGGATCTGTCAAGAACTGGCTCAAGGTGTTAACAGCGAAGAAAATGTCTGGTCTCGTGTTCGTCCGGTACATCAAGGACCCAATCATCTGACGATACATCATAGAATCAATCACTTCTAATGAAGCATCACTCAATAGCTTCAGGTTTTATGCCATAGGTGTGGTAATGGCCTTGTAGTCCATCATCCCAAACCTCTTCAGGATCTCTACTGCATACTTCCCTTATTCGAGAGAGATTCCATCTGCATTCTACCACAGCTCCATGCCTAAGAAATAATGCATCATACCCAAGTCCTTTATTTTGAACTCGGTAGCAAGCTTTCTCTTCGTATCAGCAATCAACCCATCCATACCTGTTACAAACAGATCATCTACATACAGTAGAAGCATCACTTCATTGCCATATTCAACCTTGTAGTAAAGGTTGGAATCTGCTTTACTCTTGATAAAGCCTAAACTAGATAGAAAGCTGTCAATTCTGCCATACCATGTCCTGGGTGCCTGTTTCAAACCGTATAGGGCTTTCTTCAATATGCACACATGAGACTCCCTGTCAGGTGTCTCAAAACCGAGTGGTTGTTCTACATACACTTCCTCTTCCACTACACCATTCAAGAAAGCAGTCTTGACATCCATTTGGTGTATCTTCCATTTCATCACTACAGCCAAAGAAAGTACCGATCTGATGGAAGTGTATCTGGATACATGTGCAAAGGTTTCTTCATAGTCTATTCCTTCTTTCTGTGAGAAACCACAAGCCATGAATCTTTCCTTATATTTCTCTATGCTACCATCTGCAACATGCTTGATATTGTAGATCCATTTGGAAGTTACAACCGAATTCCCTTGTGGTCTTGGGATAACATCCCAAACATCATTCTTCATGATTGATTAATAATCTTCAATCATAGCATCCTTCCATTCTTTCCATTTTGTTGCTTCTTCATAACTAGAAGGTTCTTCATTGATAAAGTCACATAGTAAAGCTACATATCTAAAGCAAGATCTGGTTCTCTTTCTTTCTCTGTGATTCTCTTCTGGAGCCCCATATCTTTCTGTACCTTGGATAATTTCTCGTACCCAAGAATGTTTCCTCTTGTGAGGATTCTTCTCCTGAGGTGGATCTACAGGTCTTTGTGGCTCTTCAAATTCTCGATCTTCTTCTTGAATTTCTTCATTAATGGTTGTATCATGAATTCTGGGTGCTTCTGCTTATTCAGTATCTTCACCAGGTCTCTTTCTAGATTTGTTGTAAGCTATGTCTTCATAAAATTTTACATCCTTGTTGATGTCAATCTTCTTGTATCCTGGGAAGTATATTCTTTAAGCTTTCGAGATTTCAGAGTATCCCACAAATATACCCTTCTTTCCTGAAGGATCTAGTTTTGTTCTCTTCTCTTTTGGAATATGTATGTACACTGGACAACCGAATATTCTGAGATGGCTGACTTCTGGTTTCTTGCCAAAGAAGAATTCTTCAGGAGTCTTGTTCTTGAGTACTCTGTGTGGAGTACGGTTTTGTACATACATCGTTGTTCTGGTAGCTTCTGCCCATAGATGCATAGGAACATCTTGATCATGAAGCATTGCTCTTGCAGCTTCCATGATAGTTCTATTCTTCCTTTTTGCAACCCCGTTCTATTGTGGATTATATGGAGTGAATAAATCCCTCTTAATCCCTGATTCTTTGCATAAGTATTTGAATTCATTTGATGTGAATTCTCCACCATTATCTGAATGAAAGGTCTTGATCTTCTTTTTTGTGTGGTTCTCGATCAAGGCTTTGAATTCCTTGAACTTGCTGAAAACTTCATCTTTGTTCTTCATGAAGTAAATCCATGTCTTTCTAGAAAAGTCATCAATGAAAGAAACATAGTATACATACCCACTTAGTGAACTTGATGACATTGTTCCGCATACATTGGAGTGGATTATTTCCAAGATTCCTTTTGTCTTGCTCTCGCTACTTGGAAATGCCTTCTTTGTATTCTTTCCTTTCGCACATTCTTTGCAGGCCCCTTCATGTTTTGCTTGAATTTCTGGAAGACCTTCAACAACTTTGCTTGCAAGTGGCAGTGCTATGTAATGCACATGTGCAAGCCTTCTGTGCCAAAGTTCATTTGGCTCTATTGTGTCATGGACCATAGGTTGTTCTTGATGGCCCTTCAGTTTGTATAAACCTCCTTCTTGTTCTCCAATCACTATTGCATCATCAATAGTCTTTCCTCTTGGCCACATGAGGACTTGGCCATATACAAATGGAACCCTCATGCCTTTTGCATCCAATGTTGATATGGATAGAATATTCTTCTTCAGTCCTGGTACAAACAAGACATCTTTCATTTTCATAGACTTTCTCAAGTCTAGCTTGTAGGAGGATTCACCACTAACTTTTATGGGATATTGGTAGTCATCCCCAAGCTTCACCTTATGGGGTGAATTATGTTCGGATAGTTTCTCAAAGGATTCTTTGAAACCTATCATGTGCTTGGAAGGACCACTGTCAATAAGCCAATCTTTGCTTCTATGAGTGACAGTTCCCGTGAGAGTGGAGATCAGAACATATTCATCTTCACTTGAAGAGTCTTCACTTTCTTGTTTTACTCTCTTCCTGGGAGGATCATCATCCTTAGCAGTGTGAGCATGATGTCTTCTTTTGGAGTTCTTCTTCTTCTTGGATCCATTCTTATTCATGGGACAATTTCTAGCAAAGTGTCCTATTTCATCACATGTATAACATCTGAGTTTGGATGAATCCTTTATTGCTGTGTTATGTTTCTGATGAGAATTCTTACCTTGGTGATGATGGTTTACCCTTCTTCCTTTCTTGGAGTGTACTGTGAGAGCTTGATATTCACTTCCCATCTTTTCTTCTTGAGTTTCTATTTGAGCTTCTTCTTGAGAACATTATTCCCACAGTCTACTAAACTTGTCCAACTTCTTTCTAGCATAGATTCCTTGGGTGAAAGAATCCCATGACCTAGGTAGGCCATTCAATGTTGTCATCACAATTTCTGCATTCTCCACTTCTTCATCTACTTCTTCCAATTGTTCTTTGATCTGGGAGACCCTTGTGAAGTATGACTGGATGGTCTCCTCATTATGGATCTTGACATTCTTCAACTGGTTCCTTAGAGTCATCTTTCGATTGATGTTCTTCCCTTCAAATAGTTTGGTTAGGGAATCAAACATGGCTTTAGGTGTCTTGAGTGAGGACACCTGTGGAATGAGGTGATCTTTGATAGAATATGCAATGATCCTCTTTTCCATAACCAACTTCTTCTTATGTAAGGCCTTGGCCTCATCTCCCTCTGGAACCGGAACCTCCTCATGGATGTAGGAGTCCAACTCATTTTCTTCCAGGACCAGGGAGATCCTATAGTTCCAGGCTCGGAAGTTGTCAGCTCCCTTAATATTTTCATCAAGCTTGGTATGATGAGACATATTAACTGAGAACCTCAAATGGAAATACAAAATATTTAGATCTTACCAGGTCAAGATGTCGGATCTAGATTTGGAGCTGAAATCCTGCAGTGTTGGTTCAGGAGCAGATTACGGTTTTGCTTTTTTAGAGTTTTGTCCAACCAAATGCTTTGAATTTGATCCCTAACTTTGATTTTGGGGAGCAGATCAATCCAATCCTGAGCTCACTGGAAAATTCCACTTTTGTGAAAAGCCCTAATTTCTAGTAGTAGTGTCGGGTCCAAAACTAAAAAACCTCAGAATTGGATTCTACTTTGACAGAAAAATGCACCCTAGGGAGGAAATTTATTCTACCCTGCTTTTGCTAAAAAACTGTGGAGAGAGATCCACAACATAGGAATCCCTAGTTCCTGCAGCTGCACAGTGTCTTCTTCTCAGGTTAGCTCTGATACCATGTTAGATTTTAAACATTAAGCTAGCATTTCATTAGGATCTTTAACTGAGAGAACAACAAGCACAACAATCAAACACAAGAGACAATGAACATAGTGTTTTTCCTCAGGGAAACCATAAATGGAGAAAACCCCACAACTTCCTCAGAGCTAGAATCAGCACCAAAGTGAAACCCAAAAACAGTAAGATGATCTCCCTACAGCAGTAACCTCTTTCTTCCTTGCCCCAGTGTCTTTCTCTTCCTTAGCTATGCACTGCAACTGAGTGTGAGTGAGTGTGTGATAAATAGATAGACTAGCTCTCTATTTATACTTATTCCTGACTTGACTAAACCCAACTAGGGCTGACTTCACTAGGTGAGTCTAATAACCCTAATGCCCCGAAACTGAGGGGACTTTAACTCTTAGACAATAGGAGGGTTACCCACCTTGACTTGACATGACTTGTTTACATTATAGAAACTTCTCGATAGGAACATCGGGGTATGACATGACTCAATTACATTACAAATACATCCCGGAATAAACATCGGGTTACAATATATAAGAAATACAATTGAATACATTCCGAAGTTACAATTACATCAACACCTAGAACTCAACACATGCTAAAAATGAGTCATGGAGCACTTGGGAAACATCTTGGAAACCCAATTTAGCATTTCTACTTTATTCTGGATTCTCTAAAGCACATATCTTCTTTTTTAGAAAAGCTACCTTGTTTTATTTCTGATTTAAGGAAAAAGGAAAAGCTAGACTAGGTGTAGTTGACTTGTTTTTTTCCCACATCATCCTCCATCCTTTTCTCCAAATAAAAGCATGTATGAGTTTTCTTTCCATCCCGCTTTAGCTTTCCCATTTGACTTAGCAAATTCATGAGCATCTACTTATATTTGGAAATTGCTTTATGCACCTATGGGGGATTTGACTAGATTTGGTCAGCCTTCTTTTTTACTATTTCGAATGACATATTTATGCATTCAAATCTCTCATGTAATTATATATTACATCATCCTATTAATTCACAAGTTTGTCTATTGTACACTTACTCAATACAGATTAGTGTTATGATCCAATTTCAGTCTCCTTTAGTGTTTATTTTGCATGTTTGATTAGCTATTTTGTGAGTGTAATTGTTTTATCTCTTGGGTTCAATTTCCACGATCACCTCCAAGATGGGGATATTTGTGGACCGGATCCTGATGGGGATTTCATTGTTTGCATGAATGCAAGAAAGGATTAAGGTCTCGGAGGAGTCCTCTTACAAAACGATTATGCAATCTATTATGAATTGTGAAATTTAAATGAACATGAGCAGAAATACCCCACATATGATCTTGAGTTAGCGGCCATCATCCACGCCTTGAATATGTGGAGGCACTACCTCATGGGAAGGAAATTCCTTCTAAAGAAAGACAATATGGGTCTGAAATATTTATTTGAGCAACATGATTTGAATGCCAGGAAAGCCAAATGGTTGTATTTCCTTAGCGAGTACCATTTCAAACTATGAGGTTACTTTAAGTTAAACCAAATCAAATTTACACGAGCGGATTAGAACAACCAACAGAGTTGACCCTTTATATGTTGAAATCCTCAAGAAGGTCCAAGAGGACAGGTATTTTCAACAACAAAAAGAGTACAAGGTAGAGAAAATAGGATTTCTATGGTCCAAAGAGAGATTGTAAATTCCAAAAGGAGGGGACATTCAGTCTAGCATCCTCATGGAATTTCATCGGACACCCTACTCGGAGCATCTGGGATATCAAAAGATGATATCCGCAGTTAAGAGACACTTTTTCTGGCCTAAGTTAAAGGCCAACATAACTTTTTTTATCACGAAATGTCAGGAATGTCAGTTGGTCAAAGCTGAGCAATAGAATCCTTCAGGGTTGTTGCAGCCATCCATTCCAGAATGGAAGTGGGAGGTCAATAGTATGTATTTTATCACAAGTATACCTAAGAGTAAGAAACAAAATGATTCTATATTTGTAGCAGTTGAAAAATTGTCAAAATCATCACACTTCATTCCAGTGAAGTCGACCTACAAGGCAGTACACATTGTTAATATATTCTTGAAGGAGATATTTAGATTGCACAGGATACCCAAGGAAATTATCTCGGATTGAGATACTAAGTTTACCAGGAACTTTTGGAGATTCTTATTCTCATGATTAGAGATGCAGTTGAAGTTTAGTACTTCTTACCACTCGTAGAAAGACGAGAAGACAGAAAGGGTAAACCATATTATTGAGGACATTCTTAGGATGTATGTCATGAACAACCCCACCAAGTGGGAAGATTACCTGCATCTTGCAAAGTTTGCATATAACAATGGGTACCAGAATTCCTCCAAGATGAGTCCCTTTGAGGTACTCTATGGACGGAAGTCTAGAACATCGGTCACTTGGGATATCCCGGTGGATCGTCTCATTTTAGGGCTTGACTTATCAAAGGACTTGCAACAATTGGTTATCAAGGTATAGGTGAATCTTAAAGAAGAACAAGACTACCAGAAAAGCTACACTGATAAGAAATAAAGGATAAATATTATCAAGTAAGCGACCATGTCTACTTGAAAGTAAAATCAAAACGAAGCTCGTTGAGCTTGGGAAGGTGTGATAAGTTAGCACCTATATTTTGTGGACCCTTTGAGATACTGGCCAAGAGAGGCCCAGTCACATATGAACTAGTGTTACCCGCTCACATAAGAGTCCGTAATGTTTTCTAGGCATATTTATTAAAGAAATATGTTTATGCTACTCAACATGTGATTTATTGGTCCTTATAACAGGTGGAACCTGAAGGGGAGTTCGCCCTTGAACCTCTTCATATATTGGACAAGAGACAGGTCCAGCTCAGGAAGCGCACCATAGTCCAGTTAAAAGTGCAATTGAAGCACTTTGAGGTTGATGAGGCTACTTGGGAGAATCCATCCGCCATGAGAAAGGATTATCCCACCTTGTTTCATGATTTCTTTATGACTCCCTAGAACACCAGGGACGATGTTGTTCTAAGCGGGGAGGAGTGTAATATCCTAAATTTTGACCTGGCACTTATGGGAGTAATCCCCATTGATTATGATGTTACTTTGATGTTTTATTTTGGTATATTCAGACTAGAAACCCACTTCATATGAACATGATGATTTGATTGATATATTGGGCGTAAGCCAATTACATATGTTTTATGTATGATTTTATGTGTTGGGGGTGGACCCTGAAGCACATGATTGATGAGATGTTTTGTGTTGAGTGAGGAGCTCTGGAGCACATGAGTATTTAAATGTTTGTGTTGAGCGAGAAGCTCTAGAGCACATGAGTTTTTATGTTTGTGTTGAGAGAGAAGCTATGGAACACATGGGTATGAAAACCTTTGTGTTGAGCATGAATCTCTGAAGCACATGAAAACATAAATTGGAATTGTTGGGAATAAGCCCTGGAGCCTTCCAAGTTGATGTTGAGCATAAGCTCTGGAACATTGGATCCTTGGCCGTTGTATCCCTAGGTGTATCCTACATATACATCCTAGCATTAGCGTTGAGCAAGGAGCTTTGGAATTGCACTAAGTTTGTAACTCCCTGTTTTTATTGTACAGAATGGGCTCTGGATAAGCACTAGGAGTTACTTAAAAGAATTAAATATGTCGAGTGAAAATGACTCGAATAAAACATTGATCTCATATGACTTATTTATAAGTGATTAACTGAAATTTCAAATTTTTGTATCTCATCAAGTACTGAAGAACTACCATGCTATATGATGGAATCCAACATGCAAGGATATTTAGAGTTTCCTAGCCTAATAGACCTAACCACCTACCCGATGGCCTTAATGAAGAAAGTGTCACAAATTTAGGGATCATGTTATATAATACCTAAAGACAAATGTTAACAAATAATATATATATAAGTATATATTTTATACATGACATGTATAAAGAGTAAGCATAGTAATAATATTTATATTATAAGAAATAAATAAAGGCTCCATCTACTATTATTATTACTAAAAGATAAATAAATATTAAAATACCTACAAGAGTCCAAATAGGAACAAGTTAAAAGTTCCTAAATTAAATATTAAAAGTGCCTAAATTAAATAAAAGGGTTAAATCAAGAAAACAAATGATTCTTGATTTAACTGCCCCTTTGACTGAAAAGTCTGCCTATAAAGACCTAAGCCAAAGAGAGGCTTGGGGATCTTCCATCTTTTTGGTGATTCATATTCTTCCTGATTATTCTCAAGAGAGTTCTTGGAGAACATTTTCCTAAGAGGAAAAAGGAGAACTGATTCAGAACCTGATATCCCAGTTAGGGAAGCCTTAACTTAGGATCTCTAAGCTACTTGCATGTTGGAGCCAGCTCAAGGGGATTCGAATTGAAACTAGGACCGGTTCCGGGTCATGGCTGGGTGGAACATGGTAGTTCCCAAGTGATTCGGTTATCTATATAGAGGTCAGATATGTCTGTGAATTTGTTAATGCTGGATATTTGAGTGTGCAGGTTTTCAGCCATCGAAATAGCTTCATCTTGCAGGTATGAGGTTCTTTACTTTTCCCTATAAAATATACAAGTTTTACCATTTGACGTAGGTTAAATTATTACTGATTATGTAGGAGATGTCTGCTATAAACTAGGCCATATTTTCTACATTTCTTAACCTATCTATGAATGCAAAATTTTTGTTCTATAGTTCATTTCTGAAATACATTTTCCTAACCAAGTATTTAAGGGTTTTGTTTTCTGGTTTATTTCTACAATTCATTTCCTGTTTTATAATTTAAGGGTTTATGCTTTATTTCTAAGTTCTTCTACACAATTTACTTCATGTTGTTAAATTTAGTTTTCAAGACCTAGAACTACTTAAAAACATAACCTAAAAACAAATCATTCCATTGTTTTATTATAAACAGAACCATAATCAAGATAACCAAATAAATTCCAAACTAAAGCCATCGAAACCTCTAATGGTATGAAGTCACATTATATATAAACAATACTAAAAACAAAAAGAATCCCATACCTATAAGTAAACATTAAATCAAATAGAAATTCCAGCTATTGAAGATCTCTAAGGTCTGTAGGGCTAAGGGCCTCATTCATAATAACCAAGCTATACATTTAAACCATAAAAATACAATATCCAAAGCTTGTATCATATAAATGAAAAGAGGTCACAAGATAGAATCCTGTGGGAAGCCTTGCCAAACCCAAGAATTTTTCACACACATATTATTTACAACAATCGTGACCTAGGATCAAATCCTGTAGGATTTGCTATTAGTCTTACCAAAGGTTGTAACGATTCAGTTATGTTCTACACATACCACACTAATAAAATCAATTTCTGTAAGAATAAAACACAGCCCAAAACTGTTTCTCTGTCAAAGTTTCCCCAATTATTTACCAAATCAATGATACAGCCTGTAAGACATTATAACCACATACAATAATAAGAACCCCAAGTTAAAATTACATGCTATATCTATTACATGGCTCACGGCCGATTATGTAAAATTATAAACCCTATCATAAACCCATTAAATCCTTTGTCAACGCTAAGCAAATAGCAACAATATTCATTCATAGGGTAAACCCCACAGTAACGGTCTCTGTAAATTAAACAAACATGTAAAAATTAAAATCCACAATTTAAACCGTAAATTAACATTTCATTCATCTCTTACATAGTCCCTACTCTAAATGGCGAGAACGCCATTGCCATCAATGGCATGGCTCCAAAGGCCAAAAATAACGTTGTTAACAATCTATATAAATAAATTAAACAAGAGTTACAAGTCTACACATAGTCAAATAGCGCCCAAACTAAGAATCATGACCATGATACACACAGTATGTGAATGTTGTACAAAATAACCATTATAAACTAATATAACAATTTACACATTCGAGGCCATGCACCATTGCAAGCAATGGTGCTGTCACCTTTACCAAAACTTAAACATATTAACAAAACGCAGAGCCCGTAAGTATTCACCATGGCCAATGATACTAACATAGTATTCATTTACAAAACTGAAATACATTAGTCTCGTCCCGAATGCGCTAAACCCAAACAAAAACTCCAAGTCATATACACATCTCTAGATGCTTTACATAAATTTACAGACAGTTCCTTTTTCCAAATCGCAACCATTAAAACCCAAACCAAGCATTCAACCAATGACGAGATTCACGCTTTGTCAAAACACCCACACAAGAGAAGGAGCGAGTTTCAACTTGTTACAACAGGGCTTACCCATTGTGAGTAACGTGTTGATCATGGGGGAAACCCACAACCCATGCTGTCCGAACCCTGCAACCTGCAATAAACCAAAGCCAATATGAGGAGTACGTCGAAATACTAAAGTGAACAACTAAACAAGCGCTACCAAACCAGAATGGAAGACATACCTTTAAGCATAGCCATCATCCAAGCTCCTCTCCACAGTGCAGACTAGAGACAGAACTTCCATAACGAAATCTCAAATGAACAAAACCTTCATGCTATTCCAAGGCCTATATTTTTTCTCGCTCCAAATCGCATTGCAACCATTAACCACCATGCAACACATAAAACCCAGCGTTGGTAGAATAAACTTAGGACTAAGCCATAACTCATTGCATATATCATATGCCATGAATGGCTTACCATGTGACTTCAACATTATGCACCAAGGCTTCAATAAACATAGGGCTACTTTATACTATGTTAAAACTTATACATTATCACATACACCATGTAAATGTTAAGTGCAGGTATAATTAAATCAAGGTCATAAGGCCATAAACAATAATGATAACGAGTATAACATAGGCTTAATAACACCCAGCCTTGCATAAACAATAGCCAAACGACCATAATAATAATCACTAGGATAGGACTGTAAGTCTGTTTGTCATCCAAGCAGTGTGATAGTGAAGTATCGACAATATGTCTTTATGTCACCCTCATAGTTAGTTTTCCTCCATCAAGTGCGCATGCATGCAGCAAGGAAAGAAATGCATTAGTTCAATAAGAACTAAGTAAGCCCTGTAGCGACAAGTAAAAATAGTTACCTTTTAGGTGTTTTTACAAGGGAAACAAGTCCCGCCACTACACCCCTTTGATAATATAAATTAAGTCATAAATATTCATAACAAGTAATCAAACTTTATAACCAATGAGTAAGCAATCGAATCAACATACATACATATAAATACATAACCATTGAACTCAGATATTGAGCAACATAACGACAACATCACATTACACTAATATCCACATCGGGAAAACATAGAGAAGGAAGTAGGAACAACTTACGACAATACAGTGCAGTAACCCAAATTATGACGCATTTCGCATGAGTTAAGATAATGTCCAGTTCAGGCAGTATTTGACTAGACTAATAATTTTTTTTATTTTCAAATTTTGAGGACATTATATTAGGGTTTTCTCATTGGGTGAGTTTTCTCATTATGTTCACCCAACCTTGTAATGGCCCAAGCCCGGCTAGAGTCCTCAGCATTCGTGTTAAACCGCCTTAAGATTTCGTATGGCTCAACGTCATTCCCCTCGAATGAGAAATATGTAAGCATGATCTAAGTTAGGGTTAAAAGTGTATCTACTTAGAGTTAAAAGTGTTTAAATGCATGATCTCAAGGTCCATTCTAGTTCTAGTCTAAAGCACAAAACTGAAACCTACCCAAGATCTGAAAAACAAAAACAATTTCCTGAAGATACGCCCATCCAAATGGATTTTTGTAATGCCAAAATAAATGGATTTTCATAATGCCAAAGTATTTTATCTGGCCACCACAATAACATCTATTAATTTATGATTGGGAAAAATGGACTCAAACCGCCAACCTCAACCTCCTCCTCCTGCAAAGGCGTCTACGTTTTCTTTGGCTGCATCAGTGGTTTAATGTGCAGTAGCCTCCTGATCATCCATCACTGAAGTAGCAGCCTCGTAACAACAACAACAAAATAACATGAGAATCAACACCAAAACAAATCCCACCCTCACAAACCTACTCGGCTTCCTCATCTTGAACATCATTATCTTCTCAAATAAGAATTCTTCTCTTTTTTCAATCAATCCAATTCTATCATAGGCCTATGTAGAGTCTTTCTACTGGATTTCTTGGATCTTGTTTGTATAAGTCACCAAATTGTAAACTGTAGTTGTTTCTGAACAAAAAAATAAACAGATTAGAATGCGAGAACAAGGAGCATTGGCTTGGGAGAGTCTAGCTCTCTGTATATGTATTACTAGAAACGACCATATTACTAAGATTAATATGTTTGAAATATGCCGAGAGGTATATATTTGACATATTGATAATGTTTTTTTTTACTAAAGAATGTGTGAATTACTTGTATCTAATAGTTAAGTTACTATAACAACCACTTAATTTATGGTTGTTAAGCTCATACTTGAAGTTAGGCTCATGGTGGTATCATAAGTGGATTTAAGTAGCAATAGTTTTATCTAATAATTAATTTAAGAGTTAATATTTAAAGCTTAAACTAAGCCCTATGCACATTAACCCAACTCTCAAGTGTCAGATGGAGTTCAATTGTCACATAAGCTACACATTACCTAAGTGATTGTTCTTGGTGCATGGTTTCACTGCAATCAAGGCCAACTTCTCATGCTAAGAGATGAAGTTCATCTAAATTTAATTTAATAGTTGTATCGCTATTGGAATAATCTAATAATTATCCAATATAACCACGATTAGAGTTGAAGTTGAACTAATAATTGTAGAATCATTGGAGTTAATCTAATATTTATCCAATATAACAGTGATTAGAGTTGAAGTTAAACTAATAATTGTACAATCAATGGAGTTAATATAATAGTTGTATCTAATAATTAATTTAAAAGTTAATAGATTGACACTTTCAATTCAAGTAAAAGTCATGATTGGAGTTGAAGTTAAGCCAATAGTTGTGTCATCAATGTATTTAAACTAATAACTGAATATTTGTATTTAATAATCGAATAGTTGAAGTTGAAGTTTGATTTTTCTAACTATCACGAATTGTACTTATCAGATGTTAACTAAGCTATATTTATTTTTTTTGAAATTGTTAATTATGAGTTAGACTAACCTCCTTTAAAAAGAATTAAAAACCTAATTATATCTATGAAAACCTAAACATGTAATATGAATTGTATATTAGCTAGATGATGCATGAGTGTATTAGGAGTTTGGAGGAGCTTATTAGGAGTTTGGAGGAGTTTATTAGGAGTTCCAACTATTTTATTAGGATTTCGACTCTTACATGAGTGCACATTAGCTAGACTCCTAGATGCAAAATGCACTTGGACTAGATTTGAATTTAAGCTAATAATTGTAAAATCATTGGAGTTAAGCTAATAGTTATCCAATATAACTGTGATTAGAGTTGAAGTTAAGATAGTAGTTTTAGAATCATTGGAGTTAAGCTAATAGTTGTATCTAATAATTGATGGAATTAAACTTGTGGTTGTATCTAATAATCGAATAGTTGAAGATTATTTTTAATTTTTACAACTATCACTAAGTGTACCTATCACATGTTAATTAAGTTTTTTTTTTTTTGAAATTATTAATTCTTAATTTTCGACAACATCCATAGAATCAATTTGGACAGTACACTTGTCTCATTCTCATTTAAACTTGGACGACGTCCATAGAATCAATCTAGACAGTACACTTGTCTCATTCTTGTTCGTAGTTGAAAAAGCATAGATGGTAGTCCACCCCAAAATTATAAGATATATACACCTTCGGCATAACAAAGGATAAGTACTACGAAAGTTGAAGAAGTGAAACATGTTATTAATTAGACTATTAAACTATACACGTACCCTCCAATACATTACTCTTCCTCACCAAATGTCTTTTGTTTTTCGAAAATGGGCGCGAATGGTAAGAGACGAAAATAAGCAATGTCGGATGTTCCCAAACGTTCAATGTAACAAAAATCATGTGATCAAGCAAATTATTGTCAGTTTCTCGGAATACCACAAAATATTTCAAATTACATGTTTTTCCGAAAAGTTTAATAGCCACAACAACAAATACATTGTTAAATTGTTAATGTCACTTTTTGTCGAAACGTTAAATGCCACATAATGTCAACAAATAAATTATTAATAAGAGTTTTTAATAGATTTAACTTTAAAATGAATATATGTTTATGTAATTTTTTAATTGTCTTTATAAAATTTAATAAATTATATGAAATAGGTTAGCAAATAATTTAATTTAATATATATATTTTTAAATCTTATATATATATATATATATATATGAGTATATATTTATTTTAAATTTGGATCAATTTGAGGTGTAAATTTCTTTTTGATAGATATAGATTTAAGATGGATCTACATATATTTTATTTTTTATTTTTATAAGCATATATAGTTTTTTAATTATTTTTTATTTGGTTTAAAATATTTTATTTTATGATAAACATGACTTTTTTAATTATTTTTTTATTCTCATGAACATTGAGAACATATTTTCCACATATTAGAGAGTATCTTGCTATTCTTAATGCAGTAACACCTCAATACTTAGATGTAATGATATTTTAAAAAAAATATTATAAATATGCCTAATAAAAATATATGATGGCTATAATTCTTTAAATACTTTATAAAAATTATTTCTCTATACAGCCATAAGAGAATTACTATTTAAAAAAAACTCACTAGATGCCTCTCTCTCTCTCTCTCTCTCTCTCAAAGTCTAGACTAATCTCTCCCATTAACATTAAAATTTGAGATCTTCAAAGCCTTCATGGAGTGAATGTGAGGGGTCAATAATTAATGGTGGGATTGGTATACACCCTAATGGAGGGTTTGACCCTTCATCTTCCTCTGTAAGTAGGACATCCCTGCTCTTAATTTCCCAAGGAAAAGAGAAATGGTAATTCTCAAAGGGAAGCAAAAATAATTGTTGGGGCGCTTAATAGGGCTAGCAACAAGCTACATTAAAAAATAAAGTGTAAATCCTACAACATTAAAAATTTAGCGGGCTCCCCACAAAAAAATCACCCTAGTTAGAATGTTTAGGACTTAGAAACCAAATGTCAACATTATTCAAGAGACTTTAGTGGAGGTGGATAAGTTTGTAAAATTGTAATCATCATTCCTAAGAGAATAGAATTTTCATATGGTTAACTCTAATGGATTGATGATAGGCTAGAATTGAATTATCTCTGCACGCTTCAAACCTCCTACATTCCAAAATTTGTAAATAACTTGCGTCTAACTAAATGACATTCACTAATTCATTCACCAAAATATATAGACCTTTTTGAGAAAAATAGGTTTTATGTGAGAAATTATTTGATTTGTTTAATGCATTAAGAAGGATTTTTATCATTAGAGATTGATTTTAATTTCATACTAAGTTTTAATCCAACGAACGGGGCCTTTTAACAAATTTTTTGATTGACAAATAAATAAGTCCTAACCTTTGTGACACTAATCCCGCTGAAATAGCCCCTACACGAAGAAATTACAAGTGGGCAGAGAGTGCAAGAGTTTTAAAACCATTAGGCCCTTTTTTTGTATCGAAATATATTATGGAACGAGCATGTAGAGGTTAAGAACAAAACATTAGACAATTTTGTTGTATCGAAATCTATTATGGAAAGAGCATGTAGAGGTTAAGAACAAATTAGACCATTTTATTGTATCGAAATCTATTATGGAAAGAGCATGTAGAGGTTAAGAACATGGATTTGGTCTGGAAGCATGTTTGAACATGTGCTAATGTACCTCCATTTAAAAAAAAGGACAAAAAACCCCAATGCCTTTCAAGTTCAATTTTTTTTAGTTAAAAGGCGAGTTCAATTTGATAGTCAAACAAAAGGGAGAAAATATAGCTGTACCATAGAGTGTATTGTTATGTTTCAATTATGTGACATTTTAAATAGGATCCTATGGTTCTGACTATACAGTGGAAAAATAAAATACAACACTTGGCCATGTTTCAATTAAGCAACAATTTAAATAGAGGCCTATGGTTATGACTATGGAGTGGAAACATAAAATACAACACTTCTTGGTGAAATATCAACAAGGTTAAGAAATTGAAGCAATATTCAAAGTAATGTAGTCATTGTGTTTTCATAGAGAATAGGGGCAAGATAAAATCCTATGAAGAAAGGGAAAAAGGAAAGTTTGCATGGGAGAAGGACAAATGGTGATTAAGAAGTTGAGCCTTATGGTTAGTGAAATAAAACAAGAACACTTAATTTTTCCAAAACTTTAAAATAAAATTGAAGAACAAAATATCAAAATGGAGAGACATGTTAGAAGCATATATTATACCTTTCAAGATCTAGCATGTTTGGTGGTTACTTATTTAAAGAACTTGTTGAAATCCCTAGTGTTGGGAAACATGGTAAATATTATGAGTTTTTCCTTAGTTTGTGTATCAAGAAATAAATAAGAATTTGACAATGTAAGTATCAAAAGTAGAAATAAAAGATGTAATCTTCCAAAAAAACAAGATTAATGGGTCGAATGGATATTTAATACATTTCAACCACTGCTAGAAGAAGACATTTTTACAATCGTGGTTGAGACAAAGACTTCTAGTAAGATCATCGCAAACATAAATTCGATCCTTTAGTCTTGATCACAAAGAAAGACCTTCCTTCCTTATTCAAAGACTTTAAATTGATTTCACTATGCAACACAATCTATAACATTATTTCCCAAATCACTACAAAAAGGTTGAAGCTTATTATCTACAAAGCTATTTCGAATCAACAGTTTTCCTTCTTAGAGAACACGGAGATAACACAACGTTGTGGGAGTGGACTGAATTGAAGGACTACATTCTATCAAGACAAAAAAGATTTTGCTAATGATAATCAAGCTTGATCTTTCTAAGGCACATGAGAAGATAAGCTGGTTGTTTCTTAGACTAATTATGATTCATAAAGGATGTTGTATTCCTTTATACTCTTTCAATTAGAAATCGAAATTATAGTGTGGGATATAAGAACACTTGCTTAAGCAACAACTATTGCTTATGTATGAAAAATCAAATTTTATTGTGGGTTACAATAACACTCAAGTTGCATCGACCCAACGATCCTTTCATGGTTAGATGGAATACAAATTAGAATACCGGATAAAAATTGGAAGAATGTGTAGGTAGATTATTAGTTTACCTCTGGGTTATGTATGTGTGAAGACTTGAAAGGATATCCCTACTCTTTCTAAAAGAAGGTTGATATCAGTTTATGCAAGCTTGGAGAATCTGGTTGAAAATGACTAATGTTAAACACAACTTAATGACTTCAAAGGGAATCAACATAACCATAATTAACTAGCATGAAACTAAGTAATTGAGAGACTTAAAAACATGACAAAATCATAACTCAACTATTTACAAATGAAAAAATGTAAATATTGTGTACATTGGATAACTAGCTACATTACTACTTTTTGTAGCTTTACGTCATGTATATCCATATGATCATGGATTCAAATTTGTTTTATAGAGCTCTAAGGCCCTTTTCCATTTGTGTATGTCATTATTTGGTACATAAATTCATGCTACAAGAACTAACAAGTAGCAAAGGGTTTCCTCCTCCATGGCATTAATTTTATCAGCTAGGGGCATGCTTAAATCTAGCCATTCAAATGAAAGGTGAATGAGCTCAAACAACTGTGTACAAAATGAAAGAAAACACCTCTATAGGAGCATGGGATCATTTAAGGTCACATCAAAAGATTCCTGATACTTTTAATAAGGCATATATTGATGATGGGATGTCATTCCAAATTGACACTTCCTCTATCAATCCACTATGCTAAATTTGTACTTTTAAGGATTTTATGGAGAAATGCATTAAAGACTAAATTTTACCGCAAACACTTGAACACAAGGAAGAATGAATCATGAATTTAACCATTGTAAATTGATAAAACACTTGCCGTATAAGGTAAAAGAGACAATGTTTCATTTTTGTGATGGTTGCATGAGTACATTGTCAAGTGTTAAACTGTCCTAGGACACCATGGACAATTTTAGCACTGTATGTAGCCCATGGGATATATTAAGGGGGTTATAAAAATTTAGTGGGCTATTTTCTTTGGAAAGGGTTTTTTCCACCTATAATATATGTGCCCAATATTTATTAGAAAAAAATAAATCCAAAATAAATAGCCTCATTTATATTAATGAGGAAAATGAAAAAAATCATTTTCATCCTAGCGAAATCTCCTTCGAATCTATCTTTCACCCCCAATTTCTAAAGAAATTATAGTGACATCATTCCTTCGTCCCCAATCTCCAGTAATGAAGGATCCTATGGGTTATTTCTCCCCTCATTTTCCTTGTAACTCGGACATATGGTTGCATTCTCATGTATTTTTAGTCAATTTGATGTGATACATTCTTTGATCCCTCGATTTCTAGTATTGGAGTGAAAATCAACGGATATTTTGTTCTATTTAAAGGATACTGTGATTCATGGTTTACCCACATCGAATTGCGCTTGTAGGGTGAAGGTTTTGGGTTATGCGATTCCACTTTTCATTCTTATTTTTCTCGATATTTTAATCTTTGCATAACATATCCATTGCCAAAAGTTCGGGTCTTGAAGGGGCATGTCGCTGATGCAATTTATGAGAGGATACAAAGCACAACATTATTTTTATCCAATAATTAACATGGTATGATTTTTATCATTCTTTTTATGCATTTTATCCACGGTTACAATAGATTATTATATTGTAAATTTACCTTTTATAATGTTTTTTATCATGGATGTTTTTTTAGGCCTATGAATTCTAGGGAACTCTTGATTCCTAGGGCTCATTTGGTGTCCTTAGGAGTATTGGTTCCATGAAAGTGGTATAGAGATCAAAATATATGATTTATTTTATCCCTTGTCATGTTTAAACTATTGAATAACATTTATATGTTGTTAGTGGATGCTACTCTTGGTGGAGAGACACCACATGGTTTTTATTTATTCAAACTGAATTTGACCCAGTTGTTTAAAATGTGCTTTTATTAGGATCTTTCTCTACAATTATTATTGGATGTAACGTGTTAATGAGAGTGCATATGTTCATATTTATGTATGTTATTGTTGATGTTTGGGATGTGTGTAATATAAATGAATGCACACTCATTTTAATGGTAGGGCTATAGTCACAAATGGCCATTATTTTGGTTATCTTCTTGTAGATTTGTCCAAAGCATTATATTATATTCATTTATGTTTATTGAGAAGTTTGTGACTGGTATATATTTTTATTTGTATTTCCAAGTTCATCAATTTTATTTTTGACCTAAAATTGTGAGTGTGAAGTGTTTTAGTCATATAATATAATATTTGTGTTATTTTGTTCCTCTATTTCTCATGGCTAGATTATTCACTAAACATTGACTAGGGTTTCACCATTTAGTGATCTAGTACCTTTGTAAACCTTAACCTTCTTCCTATTGTTTTGCTTCACAAAGAGACTCAATCCATTCATCCATGTAATCCTAACCTTCTTCTTCCATACTCCACTTGGCCAGAATCCAAGGATCTCTATACGCCACTTGGCCCATCCAACTTGGTTTATAGGGCCATGTGGAAACATAGGGAAGACCCGATACATGAATTCGTAATTCTTCTTGGGATACAGATGACCTATTCTCCATTGTGAATGCATCTATAGTGGTTGTGCCATTTCTAGATAGCAATATGTTTCAAATAAAAGGAAATTATTTGGTAGTCTCTACAATATCGCATGTCGAACTTATTTGTGTTTTGAGACCATGCCGGTTGGCCAAACAACATAGGTGGCTTAGGGTTTTCTCATTACGTTCACCCAGCCTCGCAATGTCGCAATGGCCCAATCTCGGCTGGATTCCTCGGCATTTATGTACTTCCTAACATTTACACATATTTAAATTGCAATATGTATTAATATATTTAAAAAATAATTATATTCTTTTACAAACAATTTAAGAGTATATTATCCTCAAATTGATGAGCTATAAACCCTATATGTTTGAGCATATAATTTCTTATCATATATGTTTGAGCATATAATTTCTTACTTGGACATACATAAAGTGTTTAATTTTGAATTGCTCATGATTAAATATTAAATATCATTTTATCCCAAAAAAATATAAAATATTAGTTTTCATTATTTTATATGATATTATTATAAAATTTTATGTAAATACTTATACCATTCATATATTATTATTGAAATCAAATTATTTTATTATTTTATAAACTATATAGTTTTGAAATTAATTAATATCAAACTATTCAAAATCACATATAAAAAAATTAAAAAAATTCATTTTCATTATTACATAAATTTAATTTTATATTTTTTAAATATATAAATTTGAAATTATTCAATGTCAAACTTTTCAAAATCACATATCAAAAAATATTAAACAAAATCTTTTCATTACTTACATATTTTAAAATTAAATATGTATTTACATTTTTTTAATAGAAAAAAATGCTTCTTGATATTCATAATGTAAATCAAAGACACAAGCAAAGACATAATAGTCCAATGACAATTTTACATAGTTTTGTATCTAGCATGCAAAAGCTCTTAATAGTTTTGTATCTATTGAGCATAAGATCTTATGAGCATACAAAATAACATGAAAAATCAAAACAAAAAAATTTTGAAACATAAAAAAATTCTTGGATAATCATACCTTAGCTGGGATCACCCTCTAAATGTACTTTTTTTTACAGACTATACATGAAAAGTCTCAAAAAACAATGTCGAAACATAAAATACTGAGAATTTAAAAAATCTCAAAAAACAATGTTGAAACATACAATACTGAGGATAATCATGGCTTAGCTGGAATCACCCTTTGACTATATTGTGGTAAAAAAAACATGTGATATGGCTATACCTCATTTCACCAATATCCATATCCCCTTTACCATAAAGTTGCTATGAATTAATGCGAGTATGAGGCCTTCTAATATTCCAATGGCTATTTTGAACATGTAATCCTATTTTTTAATGAAATTCCTATAAACATGAAAAAGAATGATGGAGAAAAACTTCTCCTCTAGCTCCCTCATCCTGAGGGAGCCAGTGTCCAAATATGGATGATTGATGGGCGCATCTTCAATTAACCTAGTCAATAGCATCGAGAAATATTAAATATTGTTTATTTTTATTAAGAAATGTAAATATTTAAAATTTATATTATATTTTATAAAACATATCGAAAATTTTTAAATATTTAAAATTTATAGTAGTTTTTTAAAACGTTTGAGAAACACATTCATGGGAAATGCCAGCATATTGACCAACAATTTTATGAGCAATATATTCAGCTTCGATACCCCACTTACTTTTTATTTCCTGAAATGCTTGTAAATCTAAGTACTCATAAGAGATTGATATATATATATATATATATATATATATGAGTAAGTGAGATGAGAAGTTGTAAATGGAAGGTCATGAGTTCAAATCCCTTGTGGGTACTTAAAAAAAATTAATAGAATAAAAATTAGAGTTATGGGAAGTTGTTATGGAGAGGGTGAAGAAGAACAAAATTGAGAAAATTATAAGAAAACTCAAGATTGGATTTGGCTTCCAAGTTTTAAACATAATCATGGCTAGAGGGGCTATCCTTTTAGACCATATTCTATTCATCCTTACCAAAGTTAAGATTGCGGGGAATTTTATCAACTAGACTATTTGGAAAGCCTAGGAGGTTGTCAAGCCCTTTGTAGAGAACTCAGATTGCTTAGATCTAAACTTTACTTCAAAGATCATTGTCTTTGGTAGTGCTTTCTCCTCTTACATGAACATAAAGCCTTATTCAATTACATATTGGAGTGCCACTTAATTTTGAAGATAACATTTATTGGTTTCTATTTATTGTTTATTAGTATTTGCACTATAATTTCTATAGATTCACTATACTTGCTTTTACCACATAAACTTACATTATCTACATACACATAACTTTTGCTCATTTTGAACATACCAAAATTCTTTTCCATTTCCTGGCTTTGGGGTATGCTAGTATTATATTTAAGTATAGTATTCTAGACAATTATTTAGATTAAAAAAATATGTAGGTAAATATTAAATGAGAAACATACATAGTTATTTGGATTAAAAAAATATGTAGGTAAATATTAAATAAGAAACATACCATTGAAATGTCTAAAGTTTGGCTAATATTATGATTAAAAAATATTTTATTTATATATAACCTAGATATTAATTTTGGCTAATATTATGGTTAAAAAATATTTTATTTACATATTGACTATATCTATATATCTATATTTAAAATGACCAAATAACAAATTTATTAATAAGAAAACTAATCAACTAAATTTCATCCAAATAAACCATAATTTAGGAACATATTGGTGGTTTATAAATTAAAAATTATGAACATAAAATACAATATTGGTGGTTTATAAATTAAAAATGATGAGAAAGACTGTTTTATTTAAGTCCGTAACCTCGGAATGGAACACTTCATTGAAAGTGGACTCTGTTAGGATATGCTTGAAACACACTCACTTTGACGTGATAACCATTGAATTAACCTTCTGATCTTCCAATTATGTAAAATAAAATAATACATTACATCACTTGAGTAAAAATAAATTTAGAAGCCAAGGAAGCATGGATGTTATAAATTTGACCCTGGTCAGCCGAGATTGTTATATCTTGCCCTAATTCACGGGCTACTCGATAATCCTCCAATTGGATTTGCGTTTGTTTTATGATTGAAAACTGTAGAGATAATTCGATTTGCGATGGCTTCTTCATTGGGAATTCTTGAACAAACCAGTTGATTACCAAACCAGCTTGATTACAGTCGATATACGCTGGGACGCCCAAGTTTACATCAAATCTCTAATTTACATCATACTCATCGTTAGACTCGTGCTCAGCCTCCCATTTTACTGTTGGCAAACCAAATTCGAAGCCATGGAGGGAATTAAACGATAGGTACTCCATTTCACATGATCCAGGCTATCGTAATTTTCCACGACACAGCTAGTTCTTGAAAGATCAAGAGTCCAGCTGGATCGATGGTGTGACTGCTGCAATCATCTGCATTTGAAAAGCGCTCCATCTACTTATTCCAGAAGATGTTGTGAGAGACGTATAGTCTATCATGATCTCATTTTCATAAACAAACTGGTTCACATCATTCTCGAACCGACGCCTGTTGGCAATAGGAGCCGCGGACACATGGTACGCCACTCTTACAAGCCAGCCACTTGGCAGCCATCGAATGGCTAGATTGCAGAGCTAGGGAGGGCCACTTGGTAGCAATTGGATGGCCGGATGTCCAGAATGCAGGGCTTTCACTGCGACACTTGGCATCCATCGAATGGCCAGAATGCATGGCCCTCACTGCGCCATTTGGCATCCATCCAATGGATAGAATGCATGGCTCTCACTGCGCCACTTGGCATCTATCGAATGGCCAGAATGCATGGCCCTCACTGCGCCATTTGGCATCCACCCAATGGCCAGAATACATGGCTCTCACTGCGCCACTTGGCATCTATCGAATGGCCAGAATGCATGGCCCTTACTGCGCCATTTGGCATCAATCCCATGGCCAGAATTCATGGCCCTCACTGCACCACTTGGCATCCATCGGACGGCCAGATCGCACGGGCCAGAGAAAGCCACTTGGAATGCACTAGATGGCCAGATCTGAGCGTCCTCATTAAGGCACTTGGCAGCCATCCAACGGCTCTCCAAGTCTTTCCGTACGCCCAAATTCATCCATTTAGTCTGTCCGTACACCACTTGCTAGATTTCCGTACACCACTTGGCGGCTTTCCAGGGCTCTCCGTACGCCACTTGCCCATCCAAGTTGGTTTATAGTGCCACGTCACTTGCATTCGTCACCCGATACGGGTATTCGTCGTTCTGCTCAGGATACGGATGATCCTGGCAATGGCCCAAGCCCGGCTGGAGTCCTCCGCATCCCTGTTAAACCGCCTCTCGACTTCCGATAGCTCCGCCTCATTCTACCCGATGAGAAGCATGAGAGCATAAGCTAAGAGCGTCCATTCTAGTCTGAAGCACAAGACTGAAACCTACCGAAGATCCCAAAACTGAAACAAATTCCTGAAGATACGCCCAGCCAAATGGATTTCTGTAATGCCAAAATAAATAACAATATCTATATCTATTAATTTATGACTGGGCAAAACGGACTCAAACCGCCAACCTCAACCTCCTCTTCCTGCAGATGCTTCTGCGTTTTCTTTGGCTGCATCAGTGGTTTGATGTGCAGCACCCTCCTGATCATCCATCACTGAAGTAGAAGTAGAAGTAGCAGCCCCATAACAACAACAACAAAATAATATGAGCATCAACACCAAAACAAATCCCACCTTCACAAACCCACTCAGCTTCCTCAGCTTGAACATCATTTATCTTCTCAAATTATAAGAATTCTTCTCGTTTTCAATCAATCCAATTCTATCACAGAATTACGTAGTCTTTCTTCGACGTTATTTGTGTAAGTCACCAGATTGCAAACTGTAGCTGTTTCTGAACAAAAACATAAGCAGATTAGAATGCGAGAACAAGGAGTATTGGCTTGGGAGAGTCTAGCTCTCTGTATATATATTACAAGGGATTGGCGCCCTGAGTATTGTGAGAGTTGGAAGAAGTGAAACGTTTTATTCATTAGACTGTAATCTGACATCTCGCATGCTCTGCACTATACACGTACTCTCCAATACATTACTCATACTCACCAAATGTCTTTTCTTTTTCGAAAACGGGGGCTAGTTGTAAGACATGAAAATAAGCAATGTCGGCTGTTCCCAAAAGTTCAAAGTTCAATGTAACAAAAATCATAGAATAAGCAATGTCGGCTGTTCCCAAACGTTCAATCATCAATGTAACAAAAGTCATAATCATCTGAGCAAACAAATTATTGTCAGCTTCCCTGAAATGCCACAAATAATTCGAAATTGCATGTTTTGTCCAAATGTTTAATAGCCACAACATGAGCAAATACATTGTTAAATTGTTAATGTCACCTTTTAATCGAAAAGTTAAATGCCACATCATCTCAGCAAATAAAGGATTAATAAGAGTTTTTAATAGATTTAAGTTTAAAATAATATATGTTTATGTAATTTTTTAATTGTTTTTAATAAAATTTAATAAATTATATGAAATAGGTTATTAAATAATTTAATTTAATATATATATGAGTCTATATTTATTTTAAGTTTGGATCCAATTATTTGAGGTCTAAATTTCTTTTTGATAGATATTGATTTAAGATGAATCTATGTTTATTTTATTTTTTATTTTTATAAGCATATATAGCTTTTTAATTATTTTTTATTTGATTGAAAATATTTTATTTATGACAAACACCAATTTCTAGTGGCTTGATCATATGCTAGAATTGAATTCTCTTTGCACTCTTCAAACCTCTTGCATTCCAAACTTTGGAAATAACTTGCCACTAACTAAATGACATTCGCTATTTCCATCATCGAATCATCGAAATATATAGACCTTTTTGAGAAAAAACGGGTTTTATGTGAGAAATTGTTTGATTTGTAATGCATAAAGAAGGATTTTTATCATTAGCGATTGATTTTAATTTCATATTAAGGTTTAATCCAACAAACGGGGCCTTTTAACAAATTTTTTGATAGACAAATCAACAAGTCCCAACGTCTGTGACACAAATCCAGCTGAGGTAGCCCTTACACAAAGAAATTACAAGTGGGCAGAGAGTGCAAGTGTTTTAAAACCATTATCCCATTTTGTTGTATCGAAATCTATTATGGAAAGAGCATGGAGAGGTGAAGAACAAAACATTATATCATTTTGTTGTATTGAAATCTATTATGGAAAGAGCATGTAGAGGTTAAGAACAAATTAGACCATTTTGTTGTATCGCAATCTATTATGGAAAGAGCATGTAGAAGTTAAGAACATGGATTTGGTTTGGAAGCATGTTTGAACATGTGCTACCTCCATTTGAAAAAAAGGACAAAAAACCCCAATTCCTTTCAAGTTCAATTTGTTTTAGTTGAAAAACAAGTTCAACTTGATAGTAAAGTAAAATGGAGAAAATATGGCTTTACCCTAGAGTGTATTTTCATGTTTCAATTATGTGACAATTTAAATAGGGGCCTGTGGTTATGACTATGCACTGGAAAAATAAAATAGAACACTTGGACATGTTTCAACTAAGAAACAATCTAAATAGAGGCCTATGGTTATGACTATGGAGTAGAAAAAGAAAATACAATGTACTTCTTGGTGAAATATCAACGAGGTTAAGAAATTGAAGCAATATTCAAAGTTATGTAGTCACTGTGTTTTCGTAAGAGAATAGGGGCAAGATAAAATCCTATGAAGAAAGGGAAAACGACAAGTTGGCATGGGAGAAGGCCAAATGGTGATTAAGAAGTTGAGCCTTGTGTCTAGTGAAATAAAACAAGAAGACTATTTTTTTTCCACAACTTTAAAATAAAATTGAAGAACAAAATAGGGTGTGTGCAAGAAGTTGAGGGACATTTTAGATGCAATGGTGGAGTGAAGTCAATCACTCTTGATAAAAAAAAAGAAATCATACCAAGCAATCCCGAACCTGCCAAGCCTAGTCCCAAGGCTTCCAACAGGCATGCAAATTAGGATAGTAAACCAAATCATGCCTCCATTTTATTTAAGCAAATCATGCCTCCATTTTATTCAAGCAAATCATGCCTCCATTTTATTTAAGTAAACCATGCCTCCGTCTCAGTGAATAAAATCACGCTCGTGTTTTGGAAAACCTGTTTTTTTTAAAACGGGTCAAGCCCATCTTTTTCGCCACATCGCACGACTATTGGAGTTGGACAGAGAAAATCTCAACTGGCCAAACTCATTTTTGGGTGTGTCAAAGCCATCCACCTCCACCTTTGGATCAACCTCCTATTTGTGAGGTATTTTTCTCATTTCTTCTCATGTTTTTTTCTCTTTGTTCATCAATTTATTTGCCCTAATTTGAAAAATTAAACCAAAATAAATTAATTTATAATGAATGGAAAAAAAAATCCCAATGGAATTGGCCAATGGAAACAAAAACCCCAATGTAATTGGTCAATGGAAACCAAATCCCCAATTTAATAATAAAAATTAAATAATTTTGATTATTTACCAAAATTCATACCCAAAATTCACATGCCCAATAGAAACCAAAACCCCAATTAACTCATAAAAAACAAATGAATTTTACTATTTGCATATGCATATTCACAAGCATCCTTGTGAATCCATACCAAAATTCACAAATATGCAAATTTTGTCAAGCTTATTGCAAGTTTGCATAAGTAATTTACATGCCCAATGTAAACCAAAACCCCAATTAACTCATAAAAAACAAAGGAACTTCACTATTTGCATATATGTATATTCGCAAGCATCATTGTGAATCCAAACCAAAATTAACAAATATGCAAAGTTTGTCAATTATGTTGCAAGCTTGCATACAACTAAAAAAAAATCAAGTAGAATTCATATATTCCCCTAAAATACATAAACAAACATGGTAAACCCCTTGCCTATATCCGAAATATCAAAGTTGGTCTTCCAAGAACATTAATAAACACCTTATAGTTTTGGTTAAACTTCCTAATCCAAGTGTTAAAATAAGGTATAGAAGCTTCCCAAGCTTTTAACAAATATTTCCTCTTGAACGAAGGGTACTTTTTGGTTAAGGTCAAGACAACAAAGTTCAACAATAGACTCTATTAATGCGAAGATACATAGATAGGTTGATGTGTTTGATTAAACATGCCAATCACATACTATCATACATGATATAATCCAGTGGAAACCTTGCAACCATAAAATCCACTATACACAATTGTGCATTTAAAGTCTCTCATGGGTATATAGAAAGAGGGCATAGAACTAAAATAACATCAAGTGGAATCCATACATGGCCCAAATTAAATATAAACAAAGATACGATAAATAGACTTTGGAGTCCAAAAAACATCATGCTACAAGAAATAATTACATATCTAACAAAATCGTTGCATATACTGGGATTTTATTCATCAATAACACATTATGCTGCCTATTCTAGAGTCTAGTTGTTTCCTCTACCCACAATGTGGGAACTGGTCCTGCAAAGGAAATATTCAGCACCTCACAATTTCGATGAAACTTCATAATCCAAGCCTTAAAATAAGCTAGAGGAGCTTCGCAATCAACATATGCACTTAAGACACTTTATGTACACATGCATACTTAAAAATTGGAATTAATATTTGAATTTAGGACATAGATATGAAATGAAAAATTTTTAAATGTTTATTCTTTACTGTAAAATTCAAGATCAATTTTTAAATTTACATGATAGATTTAGTTTATGTTGTTATTTGTCGTACATTAGTTATACAGTTTTTAATGCTTAGAGATGTCATTATATCATGTGTTTATATTTCTAATGATATTTTATTTCTATTTATGATTGCACTGGCCACTATGGATAACAATGAGAAGATACTGAGGGTTATTGGCCATCTAAGAGAGATTGGTTATGCTTGGAGGGGTGGAGATGAGCTCCGCCGCTCCTTGTCAAATTATTTGCTATCTATTGTTGATACAGTTGCAAGATCGAATGATGCTTTGTATAGCATCACATCATACAGGGAGAGGAAAGACAACAATACGATGATGGGTTGAGCTACAACGAGGTAAAAAAGCACAAAATAACAAAACAACACATATATACATTGTTTAGACTGCCTGGGAAGGATGGCATTCCAGAGATCAACATGCCACATTTTTCTATTGAGTGGTACACCTTTCCACCCATCAAAGACAATTGGATGGATAGGTGGTACATGGTTTTTGACATTCCCCCTCACAACAATAGGGAAGTGCCGTTGTACTTCCTCTGAAAGTTGTATGCAAAGTTTGTGATGGGGAAACATGTCAACTATTTTGACATGTTGGGCATCCAGGGAGTTGGTAGGGGGATGCCCCAACACCGACCCAATGCTAGACATAGAGATGCCAATCCACAGATACCTCCACCACGTGCCCAACTACCGAGGGCAGACATCCCTCCTGCACATGACATGGTTTCCCAGACACAGGAGGCATTTTTTACTCTAGCCGAGATGGTCTCTCGACAAACGACCACTATTGACCAGAGAGCTCCCTCTTCCTCTACTGGTGTACAACCACTAGCTTCTAGTGGTGGAGGGACATCTATTGGTGGGGATAGGCCGACATCCCATGTGCCTCAAACAAAGCCACACATCTGCACATCATGTGGGGGGCCCTATTATGGTCCTGGACCAAGACATGGTACCACTATGATGACTGGTGGTCAGGTAAGGACATTGTTAAAACTCTATTATTGTTCAATTTTTAATTTTTCCATACTGTATGCAACATATTAAAAGATTCGTAATATATGCAATATTTATTCTTGCAGTAGATTGATACCTCTCACGTCGGGGGTGGTACTGCACCCGGTGTGGTTGTACCTGAGGCCCAAACAACCATTATTGAGGTAATATTTAAACATTTGTCCTTCTGTTCATACATATAATTTTGTTATTCCAAGTGTTAGTCTTGATTAATTTATTAAATTGTCTAATATTTACAATTTTTGAAGTTGCGGGAACCCCACTTAGAACGTGATGCTGGAGACGTTGATATCAACGACATAGTCCAAGGTGGAATTTACGATTACTTGAAGAATGTAAGTACATGGGTTATGACTGAATCTTGTTCGAATTATTTAAATTTCTTACTGTACACTCCTTTATAGATCGCTAATATTTATAATTTTTAAACTTTCAGATGCTATTAGCATTTGAAGAGGGGAAAGAAATTGATGGAAGTGGTCACTCCAGTGGGGGAGATATGTCCTAGGCAGGGGTAAGTATATTACAAAATGCTATTTTTTTAGTACATAATATTCCATCCATTCAACTCCATGTCTAACTATGGTAACACTTTATGACTACATACATCATCGTAGATCCCCGCAATGCCTCTTTGGTTTGGATGTCCCCGTAGTCCAAACGTAGATAAGGGGGATGTTTACACCAGACGACCCTATTCCTTGAACAGAGCGGGTGTGCATGAGGATCAACCTACTCATCCCAATGGAAGTTTTTGGTTAGCTTTGAATTCACTTCACAAGTAGTTTTTCTTAATGTTATTTTCACATGTTTACAGCATAAGGATGTAGAGTCATCCATACCAAACCTTAGTGGGGTTTTTGATGTTGCGGTTAATGCTGCATCTACAATAGGGATAAGTCACACTAAGGTACATCTACTTGAATATTTGTAATTGTACATTTCATTTGTATTGTTTATGGCCATGCACAATGTCTAACTTTTTTTATCATTTGGTGAATGCAGCCATGCCCTGGTCCATTAGTGCATGCAACAGAGGTTGATATTCAACCTATGGCTCCTCTTAATACTGAAGAGTCCCAGCATAATCCCCTCAAAATGGTTTTTCCAGTGAGATGTTCATTTTTTACATAATTGATTAGTACTTTCTCATTCATGTACCTGTTGATAATTCTTGAGATAATTGACATTTTTTTTTATTCACAGAGAAGCATTGTAGAAAGACTCTATGCAAGGAGGAGGACACCAGAGGCACCTATACCCCCGACAAATGCAGCGAGTCTTTGTTTTATTTACAATTGAGTCATATTTTAAATTTTCAAACTTTATTATTGCTGGCCAATACTAGTTCAATTACCTAATCAAGAAATATTTTCATTGATTTGCAGTCACAAGAGATGCACAGTGGTCATAGGCAGAGGAGACAAGCATTAGGGTCCGGGAAAAACAAGAAAATGTTATATTTTTTATGTGTTAGTCCGCGACAAATATGTATTTTTATGTACAATCCAGAGTTAGAGTATAGGGGCACAATCCAAGGCATATGTACTTTTGTTTGGACATGTACATCAAATATGTTTTTGATACATGTACATTGATAGGCCATAGATGGGTCTTCTATTTTTGTATTATAACTTTCATGATATAAAAAATATTTCATATCAAGGCTCTTGAGATCTTCATGGTTCATCCTTTTAAGTGTGATTATACACATGTGGCCAAGAATGTTTCTATGTGTAATGTTCCCAATTTTTTTATAGATTTTACGATTGCATGGAGATATCAGTTATAAATTTGAGAACAATGCAAAATTACAATATTTTGTAATGACAAAAATGTACATTTGAATTGTTTTTAACCATGATCCAATTGCATATACAATGTTATGTTAACAATGTTAAATTGTAATCACAAAGATGGAACATACCTAATACACATAAGTACCCAACACAGCTAAGCAACTGATCCAACTAGGTGGAATACAAAAGCACCTTACCTACATAACAACCTAACAAAATTTTAAAGGATGCATGAAGTAGACACACCTAAGTGATGCACCTGCGTGATCTACATAAATAAAATTAGTGTTTGGCATGATGTCTTTCATCTAACGAATACATGGGATATACATCAAACATAAAAGTATCCGAGTATTATAAGGTTG
>LPNX011164413.1:433324-443324 GCA_001517045.1 Pseudotsuga menziesii
GTCTAGTTGTTTCCTCTACCCCCAATCTGGGAGCTGGTCCTGCAAAGGCAATAGTCAACACCTCACAATTTCAATGAAACTTCATAATCCAAGCCTTAAAATAAGCTAGAGGAGCTTTGCAATCAACATATGCACTCAAGACACTTTATGTACACATGCATGCTTAAAAATTGGAATTAATACTTGAATTTAAGACATAGATATGAAATGAAAAAATGTTAAATGTTTATTCGTTACTGTAAAATTGAAGATCAATTTCTAAATTTACATGATAGATTTAGTTTATGTTGTTATTTGTCATACATTAGTCATACGGTTTTCAGTGCTTAGAGATGTCATTATATCATGTGTTTATATTTCTAATGATATTTTATTTGTATTTATGACTGTAGTGGCCACTATGGATAACAATGCAAAGATACTAAGGGTTATTGGCCATATGAGAGAGATTGGTTATGATTGGAGGAATGGAGATGAGCTCCACTGCTCCTTGTTAGATTATTTGTTGTCTATTGTTGATACGATCGCAAGATTGAATGATTCTTTGTATAGCATCGCATCATACAGGGAGAGGAAACGACAACAATACACGGATGGGTTGAGCTACAACGAGGTATAAAAGTTCAAAATAACAAAACAACACATCTATACCTTGTTTAGACTACCTGGGAAGGATGACATTCAGAAGATCAACAGGCCACATATTACTATTGAGTGGTGCACCTTTCCACCCATCAGAGACAATTGGATGGATAGGTAGTACATGGTTTTTGACATCCCCCCTCACAACAATAGGGAAGTACTGTTGTACTTCCTTCGAAAGTTGTATGCTGAGTTTGTGATGGGGAAACATGTCAACTATTTTGACATGTTGGGATTTTAGGGAGTTGGTAGGGGGGTGCCCCAACATCGACCCAATTCTAGGCATAGAGATGCCAATCCACAAATACCTGCACCCCGTGCCCAGCTACCGAGGCCAGACATCCCTCCTACACATGACATGTTTTCCTAGACACATGAGGCATTTTTTACTCTAGCTGAGATGGTCTCTCGACACATGACCACTATTGACCAGAGAGAGCCCTCTTCCTCTACTGGTGTACAACCACCAACATCTGGTGGTGGAGGGACATCTATTGGTCGGGATAGACTAACATCCCATGTGCCTCAAAGAAAGTCACACGTCTGCACATCGTGTGGGGGGGGCTGTTATCGTCCTAGAACAAGACATGGTACGACTACGATGACTGGTGGTTAGGTAAGGACATTGTTAAGACTCTATTATTGTTCAATTTTTAATTTTTCCATACTGTATGTAACATATTAAAATATTTATAATATATGCAATGTTTACTCTTGTAGGAGATTGATACCTCTCACGAGGGTGGTACTGCAACTGGTGTGGTTGTACTTGAGGTCCAAACAACCACCATTGAGGTAATATTTAAACATTTGTCATTCTGTTAATACATATCATTTTGTTAATGCATGTGTTAGTCTTGATTAATTTATTAAATTGTCTAGTATTTACAATTTTTGAAGTTGCAGGAGCCCCACTTAGAACATGATGTTGGAGACGTTGATATCGACGACATAGTCCAAGGTGGAATTTAAGATTACTTGAAGAATGTATGTACATGGGTTTTGACTGAATCTTGTTCGAATTATTTGAATTTCCTACTGTACACTCCTTTATAGATAGCTAATATTTATAATTTTTAAACTTGCAGATGTTATTAGCATCTAAAGAGGGGAAAGAAATTGATGGAAGCGGTCACTCCCATGTGGGAGATATGTCCCAAGTAGGGGTAAGTATATTACAAAATGTTATTTTTTCAGTACATAATATTCCATCCATTCAACTCCATGTCTAACTATGGTAACACTTTATGACTGCAGACATCATCATAGATCCCTGCAATGCCTCTTTGGTTTGGATCTCCCCATAGTCCAAACATAGATAAGGGGGATGTTTACACTAGACGACCCTCTTCCTTGAATAGAGCGGGTGTGCATGAGGATCAACCGAATCATCCCACAGTAATGTACACACTTCCAATGGCAGTTGTTGGTTAGCTATGAATTCACTTCACAAGTAGTTTTTCTTAAAGTTATTTTCGCATGTTTACAGCATAAGGATATAGAGTCATCCATGCTAGACCTTAGTGGGGTTGTTGATGCTGCAGTTAATGCTGCATCTACAATAGGGATAAGTCACACTGAGGTACATCTACTTGAATATTTGTAATTGTACATTTCATTTGTATTGTTTATGGACATGCATGATGTCTAACTATTTTATCATTTGGTGAATGTAGCCACACCCTAGTCCATTAGTGCATGCAACTGAGGTTGATGTTCAACCTACGGCTCCTATTACTACTGAAGAGTCCCAACATAATCCCCTCGAAATGGTTTTTTCGGTGAGATGTTCATTTTTACATAATTGATTAGTACTTTCTCATTCATGTACATGTTGATAATTCTTGAGATAATTGACATAATTTTTTTATTTGCAGAGAAGCATTGCAGAGAGACTCTCTGCAAAAAGGAGGACACCAGAGGCACCTATACCCCCGGCGGATGCAGTGAGTCTTTGTTTTATTTACAATTGAGTCATATTTTAAATTTTCAAACTTTATTATTGCTGGACAATACTAGTTCAGTTACCTAATCAAGAAATATTGTCATTGATTTGCAGTCGCCAGAGATGCATAGTGGTCGTAGATAGAGGCGACAAGCATCAGGGTCCAGGAAAAACAAGAAAATGTTAGATTTTTTATGTGTTACTCCAGGACAAATATGTATTTTTATGTACAATCCAGAGTTAGAGTATAGGGGCGCGGTCTAGGAAAGATGTTCTTTTGTTTACACATGTACATCAAATATGTTTTTGATACATGTACATTGACAGGCCATAGATCGGCCTTCTATTTTTGTATTATAACTTTCATGATACAAAAAATATTTCATATCAAGGCTCTTGAGATCTTCATGGTTCAGTATTTTTAGTGTGATTATACACGTGTGGGAAAGAATGTTTCTATGTGTAATGTTCCTAATTTTTTTTATAGATTTTACAATTGCATGGAGATATCAGTTATAAATTTGAGAATAATGCAAAATTACAATATTTCGTAATGACAAAAACGTACATTTTAATTGTTTTTTACCACGATCCGATTGCATATACAATGTTATATTAACAATGTTAAATTGTATTCACAAAGATGGAACATACCTAATACATATAAGCACCTAGTAGAACTAAGCAACTGATCCAACTAGGTGGAATACAAAAGCACCTTCCCACATAAAAACCTAACAAAATTTTAAATGATGCACGAAGTCAACACACCTAAGTGATGAACCTGTGTGGTCTACATAAATAAAATTAGTGTTTGGCATGTTGTCTTTCATCTAACGAATACATGGGATATACATCAAACATAAAAGTATCCGAGTATTATAAGGTTGATTCAAAATAATGGTTATGACTATATCCTGCACATTATGTATATCCTACACATTATTTTATCATTTTGTTAATGGACATGGCATTTGATGAATGGCATCGAGTAACAACTTTGAAAGAGATGAAAGCTATGTGTTATTTTATTATAGTTTAAATTGATTAGAGAAATACTATTCTGAATCTTGTTTTATAAATTCATGTTTATGGAGTATTATTCGAAGAATTCGTAGCGTGAAGATATATATATATATATATTGTAATAAGGGCATAATAGGTTGGCCACTGGTTTCTCAACATAAACATGTTCCACTACATGGTTATTGACGTAATGGCATTATCACCTCCTGCATTTCATCGTACAAATGCTCACATCACTTGGATGACCTAGATAAATTAATATGGGAAAGAACATTCTTTTGAGTTTCCAGTCCCATGAATGATATGAGATCCTAAAAATCGATTCACCTCCACATAGATATTGACAACTCCTTTCACCTTGATTAAAACAAAAACAAAGAATATTTCTTGCTTGACAATGATGGGAAATAAGTCAAGTTTAACACCTCACAATAGGTAACATAATTCTTGACAACTACACATGGAATAATAGTTCGCAACAAGTATTTTTTCAAGAGGGGAATATCTACAATCACCTTCAAGCTGACCTCTATGTGCAAAAATTTCACATTCACTTACTGAGCAAAACCCTTGTTTCCAAAATTGACAAAAAAAAATGATCCCTTATCCATGGACCCAGAGTAGAGGGCCACTCTAGCACTATCCCGATGTCCTGAATCCAACGGAGCTGATGGTTCATCGATCTGAGAAATGGTCATCAATCTATGGCACGTTGAATCCCACCTCCTACAGGCTTTCAAGGACACTTGTTGAATCCCTAACCGGGGCATAGAATGGAAACCGTGCATTAAAAAAGGATTCCGGTGGGTCGTGCAAGCATGTTTAGGCAGGTTCCATGTGGGAACCCTAGCCACACATTCAGGGTTAAGGAATTTGAAAATCCGACCCCTATGTGTAGAAATTGGACATCCAGTTACTCAACAAAACCCTAGTTTCCAAAGTTGACCAAAAAAACGATCCCTTGTCCATGGACCTAGATTAGAGGGCCACCTTAGAGCTATCCTGATGTCCCGAATTCAATGGAGATTAATATTTGTAGATCCAAGCAATAGTCATCATTCTATGGCACATTGAATCCCACCTCCTATAGGCTTTCAAGGACACCTGTTGAATCCCTACCCGGGGCATAGAGTGGAAACAGTGCATCAAAAAGGGCTTATAGTGGGTCATGCAAGTGTGTTTAGGAAATTTCCATGTGGGAACACTAGCCACATGTTCACAGTCGAGCAATATGCGAATTTGACCCCCATGTGCAAAAATTTTACACTCACTTACTAAGCAAAACCCTAGTTTCCAAAATTGACCAAAAAATGGTCCCTTCTCCATGGAAATAGAGTACATGGCCACTCTAGAAGTATCCTGATGTCTTGAATCCAATAGAGCTGATGGTTTGTCAATCCTAACAACAGTCATCATTCTATGGCACGTTGAATTCCACCTCCTACATGCTTTCAGGGATACCTGTTGAATCACTAACCAGGGCATAGAATGGAAACCATGCATCAAAAAGGGCTTTCAGTGGGTCATGCATGCATGTTTAGGTATGTTCCATGTGGGAATGCTAGCCACACATTCACGGTCGAGCAATATGTGAAGTTGACCCCCATGTGCAAAAATTTCACATTCACTTACTGAGAAAGACCCTAGTTTCCAAAATTGACCAAGACAATGATCCCTTGTTCATGGACCCAGATTAGAGGGCCTCCCATAGCACTATTTTGATGTCTAGAATCCAACGAAGGTGACATTTATTCGATCCGAGAAACGGTCATCAATCTATGGCACCTTGAATCCCACCTCCTACCGACTTTTGGGGACACCTGTTGAATCCCTAACCGGGGCATAAAATGGAAATTGTGCATCATAAAGGGATTCCCATGGGTCGTGCAACTGTGTTTAGGAAGGTTCAATGTGGGAATGCTAGCCACACATTCATGGTCAAGGAATTTGCAAATCCAAACCCTATGTATAGAAATTGGACATTCACTTAATGAGCAAAACCCTAGTTTCCAAAATTGACCGAAAAAATGATCCCTTGTCCATGGACCCATATTAGAGGGCCTCCCATAGCACTATCTCGATGTCTTGAATCCAACGAATTTGATGGTTCATCGATCCGAGCAGTGGTCATCATTCAATGGCACGTTGAATCCCACCTCCTACAAGCTTTCAAGGACACCTGTTGAATCCCTACCCGGGGCATAGAATGGAAACCGTGCATCAAAAAGGGCTTCCAGTGAGTCATGCAAGCGTGTTTAGGTAGGTTGCATGTGGGATCACTAGCCACACATTCACAGTCAAGAAATATGCGAATTTGACCCCCATTTGCAAAACTTTCACATTCACTTACTAAACAAAACCGTAGTTTCCAAAATTGACCAAAAAAATGATCCCTTGTCCATGGACCCAGAGTAGAGGGCGACTCTTGCACTATCTAGATGTCCTGAATCCAACAGAGCCGATAGTTCGTCGATCTGAGAAACGGTCATCATTCTATGGCATGTTGAATCCCACCTCCTATAGGATTTTAGGGACACCTGTTGTATCCCTAACCGGGGCATAGAATGGAAACTGTGCATCAAAAAGGGATTTCAGTGAGTCGTGCAACAGTGTTTAGGCATGTTCCATGTGGGAACGCTAGCCACACATTCACAGTCGAGAAATATGTGAAGTTGAACCCCATGTGGAAAAATTTCACATTCACTTACTAAGAAAAACCCTGGTTTCCAAAAGTGATCGAAAAAATGATCCCTTGTCCATGGACCCAGATTAGAAGGCCACCCTAGCATTATCTTGATGTCCTAAATCCAATGGAGCTGACGGTTTGTCGATCTGAGAAACGGTCATCATTATATGGCACGTTGAATCCCACCTCCTACAGGCTTTCAAGGACACCTGTTGAATCCCTACCCGGGGCATAGAATGGAAACCGTGCATAAAAAAGGGCTTCCGGTTGGTCGTGAAAGCATTTTGATGAGTTCTTGTTTGGCATTGTTTGCAGCTAGAGGTTTGTGCCAATAACTAAGTTTGTTAAATGGTATACAATTTGACCTGGTCTATAATCTTCAAATACATAACCTTTTTTATTTCATGTGTGGGAAATCTATGTCAAATATTCTCCTTTGATAACCATCAACCCAATTGGAAAACCATTGCCCTCGGATTTGCTTAATGAGACAATGAGGGTCTACTTCCCATCCAAGCAATGTGCCAGTCAGTAGTCAGTGTGGCATTCATTATCTCTCGAGGAAACCACTGCGTATATGTGCCTTGCATAAAATAAAGTGCAGACCCAGGATTCAACTAGCTGAACACAACTAGTCATCAAACATTTCAAAGTTATCAACATATTAGTCGAACCTGGTTATATGAGATCTGAAATGTGGTCATAGTCATGTGAAATACTCGAGTGGCGCTCCTCCAACTAGGATAATTCTGCAGTTATTTGTCAACCAATGGGGATTTATACACGATCCTAGCTGTCAACTCAATCTATGGATCCATAGTTGTCCCATTCACCACTACTACATGGATAACAAAAACAAGAGAGTTTTCTTGTCCACATTTCAATTATAGCATTGTCTGACATCCTAACTGAATGGAATGGATGAGTTCCTTGGACAGTCTTGCACTCATATAGGTGTGATCGATCTACATTGACAAACTCCCAAAAATATCTATGTACATGTGCTTTTTGAGATGATTGGTCTTCTTTCCTTCTAGATCCCTGCCCCATCATTGAAGAACACCATGCAACAATGGTCTTTTCATCTATGATGAGCAAAATAATTGTGAATTTCATCTCTTTCCTACGTAATGCAGTCTTGATGCATGCACCTACTCCATCATGTTCCCCTTTTTCATGTCCAGTCTCAAAATAGTTCCAAATATGTGGCACCTTGTGCCTCTTGTGGAGAATACACAATTATTCAAAGACACGGGAATTTTTGAATTGCCCCGCACAACCATCAAACCAAATCCAATGTTGTTCAATCTGTATATTGTTATCCTTGAAGTGTTTGTAGAACAATTGAAAGCTTTGTTGTACAAAATTGAAGTCATGACACCTGTCATCACTAATGTAAAAGTGATAATCCTTCAACATAACCCTGTTCTCTTCAATACTATCTGCCCCATGTCTATAAATGATATGGACCATTATCCTGACCTGATCTCAGTGATAATATTGACTCGGAATCTCATTATGTGGTTGAAGAGTGTAGTTTTCCGCAAAATTGACCACTGATAATATAGTTCCAATAGGAAATGTATCCTTGCATGCTCTAAACTGCTCATCTTGCCAATGAGCCACATGTACATGCTTTACATACTGTTGTGTCTTTTCAAAGAATTCCTCCATGCAGTTGCATACCAGTACCTAGTAGATCAACAATAAAGATGTACATATCAATAGGTTGTTACATATATGAAGTGACAATAGATAGAGGAAAAATACTATTCATGAACTCGTTGCTAACCTGAGAGGTGACCAATTGTATTTTTTTCCTTTCATTCCCTCCACCGATATCATACGTGACATATTTAAATGATTGCAAGTTCATTTCATGTCTCCCAAGTTCATGCTCATCGGTGACATGTATGCATTTGTCCAAAAATGCCATTCCACCACACCTTGGGCATGTCCCATCTACGCAAGGCCTTTGATAAAATGTGTAACCTTCTGTCCTTCTACACAAGATCTTATGGATAAACTCTCTAGATGATGTCGGTGGCAATGTAGTTGAGCATTCCTGCACAAGAGTGTTATGAAAAACACGCAATATATGTATATCTATGTCATAATAATAAGCGTACTCAATGTGATATCAACAACAACATGTGTTACGAGTTGTGTTTATTTTAACATACCATGGTTTGCATTTCTTGAAGGATCTTTGGCCCAAGTTAAGTTCATTATGTTCATGCCTAAATCTCTCATATAATTCTGTTTGTTTCATGTCAAGAAAATGTTTAATGTGGGGCTCACGATCCCTTGAACCCATTCTCAATTTTAGTACATCTTTTTGGTTGGATGAAGGTCTACTATTGTCATGCCAAAACTCTTGCACCAGTCCCTTTACCACATCAGTGAGCTTCATATCGGAGCGTGGAAACTTTCCAGAGAAGGACCATACATCTGTTTCACCAGAGTCAAGTTGTTCTCTTCTAGAACAATACCTATGGAGTGCTTTGATATCCAATCCTACAAATTTGGATGTAGGCTTAAGAAGGAGAAGGGCCCTGGTGCTTTTGTTCATGATTGATTGTGACAACACATGGTGAGCTGCATTGTGATCCTTTGAATGAGATTTCTTTCCAACATTACTAAATGCATCTACCAAACTTATGACAACATAAGAAATTGGTTCAAAACTGTTTATCATCTTTATCTTTAATTTTTTCCTAACAACAGTCATAGACCTAGATTTTAACAGCGATATAAATAATCTACATTTATCTCCATCACATTTAGAATCAAACTAGTTGACAAGTATTTGTTGAGCTTGATATGTAATATTGCGTTTAGACATCATACCTTCAAGCAAACCAATGAGACTTTAATCGATTTGTATACGTTTCGGAGTTCTTCGGCGTGAAGTTGCTAGTGGAGGTAGGGAGGTTGGAATTGCACCATGTACCATATCACCTGATCGGTCTAGTGTTTGAACATGAGCTTCATGTCCTTCCGTGTCTTCCTGATAGTCAGATGGCGGCAATTGGAAATACTCTTGGGTGATATGAACAACATTGTCTTCTTCAAGCATACCTTTGGCATTCAATGTCTCTCTAACTTCGTCACTTCTATACCGACATTGAATTAAATCTACAAAGGTTTCAGGTGGCTTTGATGTGCACCTACGTTTTACCTTGATCAGTGCCATGCAGTGCTCATTCTTCTACTAATATGGTGACCGAAGGCCCCTTGAGCGAATGCTATTGTCTTTCTTGATGTGGATTGGTAGGAAGAACTATGGCATCCTCAACAACCGGAATTGGTTGAGTGTCCACAGAGCGTCTTCGATTGGTCATGTCATTTCTTTTCTTCTCTCTAATTTCTTTAAGGATTTCATTGGGTATCCACTTCCTTGCTGATTTTCTTGCTTGATTGTGTGAGTCTCCCATGACCACAATGATCAATGATATATATGGTTTCCTTTTCTAGCTCCTCAATGGGAAACTACCCAAGTTTGGTTTTTTTCTTGCTCAATTGTGTCTAGATACTCAAGATAGGGGGAAGATTGGGAAGAATGTTTCCTTTGCTAGCTCCTCAATTCCAAGAAAAACAATGGTAGAGATGCTCTATGGTGGTCCTCAATGGGAATTTCCCCAAGCTTGGTTTCTTTCTTTCCCAATTGTGTCTACATACTCTTGAGCTAGGGGAATATT
>LPNX011164413.1:447609-505696 GCA_001517045.1 Pseudotsuga menziesii
TAGAACAATAGGGGGTTTTTAAGAGTTAGAGGTAGAGAGAAAGGGTTATGGGTTTAGGGGTTGGGGGAAGGGGACATACAGGTGTTAGTGGTAAATGGGGACATACGCATGAGAGAGAGAGAGAGCAAGAACGAATGGGGTAGTGGGGTGTTAGGAAGAGAGAGGAGGGCGGATTAGAGGTAGGGAGAAGAGGAGTGGGGTTTAGTAAGAGTTAGGGGGAAGAGGGGAGTCATGGGGGGACATAAAATAATAAAAGTATCGATATAATTGACAAAACAAGAACTCATTGTAGTATTTAAAAACGCGCTCCCATTTTGCTTCACTAAAACACGCTCCTATTTTTCTTCAATAAAACACGCTCCCATTTCGCTTCAATAAAACACAATCCCATTTTGCTTCAATAAAATGCGCTCCCGTTTTGTTTAAATTCAAAAATGTTTTCCCTCCAAATGATAAGGTCAAGCCTCCACCCATGCTTTCATGGAATTCTTATGCCTATGTGTATGCTTCATAATTTTCTTCAGATTCAACATGCATATGCCTTGGAGTATGATAAACCATGGCTACTTCAACATTATATCCAAATTTTCAATATGCTCGTGTTTAGCCATTCGTCTAGTTATGCTGCACACCTCCATTTTTAATGAGATTTTAGAAACATATGTGGTTTTTTTTGCAGATTCCAAATATGTAAATTTTAACAAGAATACATAATTTTTTCTATTTTTTCTCATTTATCTTCTGTCATCACTCCTCAACTCAAAAAACACACTATTAGTGTTTCGTCTATATCTCTTTAGTTTCTCAACCATTTAAAAAATAAATTGTATGGTACACTAAAGAACACCGACCTCTACATGCTATAAAAAACCCATTTCCAAATAATTGCATTAATACATTCAAACGCTGCACCCACAATTGATGTACCATTTTCGAGGTTTTATCTCGTAGATAATTAAAAAAATAAAAAATATTATTTTTATTATTTTAAAAATAGTCATGCACTAGTACTATATATTCTCTATATGTATACCAGTTTTTGTAAGTTTATTCTATCATTTAGTCACTCAGACGCTAAACCCACAAAAACATATACCTTATAATTTGTCCCAAAAATAAAAAGTGCCCATTAAAAAATATCTAACTTTAGATAGTTAACAATATTTTCAATAGAAAAAAATTATATATTTGTAAATTTCATTCAATTTCCTACATATCTTGCTTTTTACTCATCGCAAGATTCATTGTGTAAGTGTCTCAAAATATCCATGCAAGTTTATGGATGTCTATTTTTCAGTTTTTTGTTGCACATAATGCGCCAAAAGAGACTCTCAACTTTGTGCACTCACCCAATAGAAAAATGGAGAGACATGTTAGAAGCATATCTTCTAGCTTCCAAGATCTAGCATGTTTGGGGGTTACTTATTTAAATAACTTTTTCAAAGCCCTAGTGTTGGGAAACATGGTAAAGATTATAAATTTTTCCTTAGTTTGTGGATCAAGAGATAAATAAGAATTTGACAATGTAAGTTTCAAAAGTAGAAATAAAAGATGTAATCTTCCAAAACAAGAATATTAATGGGTTGAATAGATGGTCAGTACATTTTAGCCAGTTCTAGAAGAAGACATTCTTGCAATTATCGTTGAGACAAATACTTCTAGTAATACCATTGCGAACATAAATTCCACCCTTTAGTATTGATCACAAAGAAAGACCTTCCTTATTTATTCAAAGACTTTAAATTGATTTCACTATGCAACACAATCTACAACATTATTTCCCTACTCACTGCAAAAAGATTGAAGCTTATAATCTCCAAATCTATTTCAAATCAACAATTTGTCTTCTTAGAGAACATGGAGATAACACAACGTTGTGGGATTGGACCGAATCGAAGGACTACATTCTATCAAGACAAAAAAAATATTTTGTTGATGATAATCAAGCTTGATCTTTCTAAGGCACATGACAAGATAAGATGGTTGTTTCTTAGACTAATTATGATTCATAAAGTATGTCGTATTCCATTAGACTCTTTCAATGAGGATTTGAAATTGTAGTGTAGGATATAAGAACACTCTCTTAAGAAACAACTATTGCTTATGTATGAAAAATCAAATTTTATTGTGGGTTACAATAACACTCAAGTTTCATCGACCCAATCAGCATTTCATGGTTGGATGGAATGCAAATTAGAGTAATGTATAAAAATGGAAAGAATGTGCAGGTATATTGGTAGTTTGCCTCTACGTTATGTATGTGTGCAAACTTGAAGGATATCCCTACGCTTTATAAAAGAAGGTTTATATAGGTTTTTGTAAGCTTGAAGAGTCTGGTTGAAAATAACTAATATTAAACACAACTTAATGACTTCAAGGGGAATCAACATAACCATAATTAACTAGCATGCAACGAAGTAAATGACAAACTTAAAAACATGACAAAATCACAACTCAACTGTTTAGAAACGAAAACATGTAAATATTGTGTACATTGGATAACTAGCTACATTACTATTTTTTGTAGCTTTGCGTCCTGTATATCCATATGATCTTGGCTTCAAAATTGTTTTATAGCTCCAAGGCCTTTGTCCATCTATGTACGTCATCATCTGGTATGCAAATTCACGCTACAAGAAGTAACATGTAGCAAAGGGTTGCCTACTCCATGGCATTAATTTTATCATCTAGGGGATGCTTACATCTGGCCATTCAAACAAAAGGGAGAATGAGTTCAAACAACTACCTACAAAATGAAACCAAACACCTCTATAGGAGCATGAGATAATTTAAGGTCACATCAAAAAATTCCTGACACTTTTATTTAGGCATATATTGATGATGGTATTTCATTCCAAATTAATAGTTGCTCTATCAATCCACTATGGTAAATCTATACTTTGAAGGATTTTATGGAGAAATGCATTAAAGACTAAATTTTACCATGCAAACTTGAACACAAGGAATAATGTAGCATGAATTTAACCATTTTACATTGATAAAACATCTGCACATAAGGTAAAAGAGACAAGGTTTCATTTATGTGATGGTTGCATGAGTACATTGTCAAGTGTTAAACTGTCCTAGCACACCATGGATAGTTTTAGTGGCTATATATAGCCCATGGGCTATATTAAGTGGGTTACAAACAGGGATGATTTTAGGGGCCAAATTTATCCCATGGGCTATTTTTCCATCTTTTTTCTCCAAAAAACGATTCGTCATTTTGCATTTTTTGAAGCCCTGTTTCACCCAATTTTGATGGAGTAAAAGTTTTTCACCTTAAAAATTGCCAAACTATTATATAAATGATATTAAATCCTTGGAAGTTAAAATATTTTTTGAAAAATATTTTCAAACATTTTATCGTTGGCGTTTTAAGAATTGGTAAGATTTACCAACATTTATACATTTCTAAATAAGTATGGTTCCTTAAAATAATCCCTCGTTACAAAACTTTAGTGGGCTATTTTGTTATATGGAAAGGGTTTTTTCCAACTAAAATATATTCTCCCAATATTTATTAGAAAAAAATAAATCCAAAATAAATAGCCTCATGTATATTAATGAGGAAAATGAAAAAAAATATTTTCATCCAAGCAAAATCTCCCTCCAACCTATATTTCACCCCCAATTTCTAAACAAATTCTAGTGAAATAATTCCTTTGCTCCCAATTTCCAGTAATGAAGGCTCCCAAGGGTTATTTCGCCCCTCATTTTCCTTGTAACTTGGACATTTGGTTGCATTCGCATGTATTTTTAGTCAATTTCATGTGATAACTTCTTTGATACCTCGATAGTATTGGAGTGAAAATCAACCGTTATTTTGTTATATTTAATGGATACAATTATTTATGGTTCACCCACATTGGATTGCGCTTGCAGGGTTAAGGTTTTGGGTGATGCGATTCCAATTTTCATTCTTAATTTTCTTGACATTTTAATCTTTGCATAACATATCCATTGCCAAAAGTTCAAGTCTTGAAGAGGCATGTCACAGATGCACTTTATTAGAGAATACAAAATGCATCATTATTTTTATCCAATAATTAATGTGGTATGCTTTTTATTCTTTTTATCCACAATTACAATAGATTATTATATTGTAAATTTACCTTTTATCATTCTTTTTATCATGGATGTTTTTTTAGGGCTGTTGAATTCTAGGGAACTCTTGATTCTTAGGGCTCATTTGGTGTTTTTAGGAGTATTGGTTCCATGAAGGTATTATAGAGATAAAAAGATATGATTTATTTTATGCCTTGTCATGTTTAAACTATTGAATGGAATTTATAGGTTGTTAGTGGATGCTACTCCTGATGGAGAGACACCACATTGTTTTTATTTATTCAAAATGAATTTGACCCAGTTGTTTAAAATGTGCTTTTATTAGGATGTTGCTCTACAATTATTATTGGATCTAAGGTAGTAATGAGAGTGCATATGTTCATATATATGTATGTTATTGTTGATGTTTTGGATGTTTGTAACATAAATGAATGCACATTGATTATAATGGTAGGGCTATAGTCACAAATGGCCATTATTTTGGTTGTCTTCTTGTAGATTTGTCCAAAGCATTCTATAATATTCTTTTATTTGTATTGAGAAGTTTGTGACTAATAATTATTTTATTTGTATTTCCAAGTTCGTCAATTTTATTTGTGACCTAAAATTGTTGGGTTAGGTACTTGTTTTACGATATTTTTTTTGTAGGGGTCATTGAGAAGTAAAATGTTTTTTGGTGAATTGTTTTGATGTGTAATTTCTATTATCATCCAGAAATGGATCTAGTTATGTGTTATAAATATATGATTTGGTTAGAACATTATACTTCATTTCCATCATGATTCTATATAATATGTATAGGGCATGTTTGACTTGACTTGGATGGCCCTCACTATGCCAATTGGAATCCATTGAACAACTAGATCAAAAATCCCATAAAACGCCACTTGGAACACACCGGATGGAATATCTGAGGGCCCTCATTACACCACGTGGCAGCCATCCAATGGATCTCCAATTATTTCTGTACAACCATATTCATCCATTCAATTCTTTTCATACACCACTTGGCATATTTCTGTGCGTCATTTGGCATATTTCTGTATGTCACTTGGCCACAATCCAGGGCTCTCCATACATCACTTGGCCCTTCCAACTTGTTTTATAGTGCCACGTTTTACAATGCCACATGGAAACATAGGGAGGACCCGAAACGAGCATTCGTCATTCTGATCTGGATATGAACGACCAGTTCTCCATTGTTAATGCATCTGCTCGGGATACAGATGAACCGTTCTCCATCGTTAATGTGTCTATACCGGTTTTTCCATTTCTAGTTAGCAATATGTTTCAAACAAAAGGAAATGATTCAGTAGTATTTATGATAACTTATATGTGTTTTGAGACCATTTTGGATTGTCAAACAACATAGGTGGCTTAGGGTTTTCTCATTACGTTCGGCTAGCCAAAAAATGTAGGTGGCTTAGGGTTTTCTCATTAGGTGATATTTCTCATTATGTTCACCCAGACTTGTAATGGACCAAGCCCAAATGGAGTCCTCAACATTCCTGTTAAACCACCTTTAGATTTCATATGGATCAACATCATTCTCCCTGGATGAGAAGCATGTAAGCATCATATAAGTTAGGGTTAAAAGTGTTTAAACATAGGCTTTCAAGGTCCATTCTAGTTCAATTTTGAAGCACACGACTGAAACCTACCCAAGATCCAAAAAAATGAAACAAATTCCGGAAGATATGCCCATTCAAATAGATTTCTATAATGCCAAAATAAATGGATTTTTGTAATGCAAAAATATTTTATCTGGACACCACAATAACATCTATTAATTTATAATTGGAAAAATGGACTCAAATCGCCATCCTCAACCTCCTTCTCCCGCAAATGCGTCTATGTTTTCCTTGGCTGCATCAGTGGTTTGATTTGTGTTTTCTTTGGATGCATCAGTGGTTTGGTCTGTGTTTTAAAAAAACCTCACTAGATGCCTCTCTCTCTCTCTCTCTCAAATTCTATACTAATCCCTCCCATTATCATTAAAATTTGAGATGTTCAAATCCTTCATCGAGTGAATGTGATGGGTCAATAATTAATGGTGGGATTGGTCTATATCCTAATGGAGGGTTTGACCCTTCATCTTCCTCTGTAAGTAGGGCATTCCTTCTCTCAATTTCCCAAGGAAAAGAGAAATGGGAATTTTCAAAGGGAAGCAAAAATAATTGTTGGGGCCCTTAATAGGATAACAACAAGCTATGTTAAAAAAGAAAGTGTATATCCTACAACATCCAACATTTAGTGGGCTCCCCACAAAAAAAGAACCCTAGTTAGAATGTTTAGGACTTATAAACCAAATTTCAACATTCTTCAAGAGACTTTAGTGGAGGAGGATAAGTTTGTAAAATTGTAATCATCATTCCTAATAGAATAGAATTTTCATATGATTAACTCTATAGGCAACTCTAATGGCTTGATCATAGGCTAGAATTGAATTCTCTCCGCACTCTTCAAACCTCCTACATTCAAAAATTTGGAAATAACTTGCCTCTAACTAAATGACATTCACTATTTCAATCACAAAAATATATATACCTTTCTGAGAAAAACAGGTTTTATGTGAGATATTATTTGATTTGTTTAATGCATAAAAAAGGATTTTTATCATTAGTGATTGATTTTAATTTCATACTAAGGTTTAATCCCACGAACGGGGCCTTTTCACAATTTTTTTTATTGAAAAATCAATAACTCCCAACCTGTGTGACACTAATCCAGCTGAGGTAGACCCTACATGAAGAAATTACAAGTGGGTAGAGATTGCAAGAGTTTTAAAACCATTAGACAATTTTGTTGGATTGAAATTTATTATGGAAAGAGCATGCAGAGGTTAAGAACAAAACATTATACCATTTTGTTGTATCAAAATCTATTATGGGAAGAGCATGTAGAGGTTAAGAACAAACTAGACCATTTTATTGTATAAAAATCTTTTATGGAAAGAGCATGTAGAACATGGCTTGGGTTTGGAAGCATGATTGAACATGTGCCGATGTACCTCCATTTAAAAAAATGGACAAAAAACCCCAATGCCTTTCAAGTTCAGTTTGTTTTAGTTAAAAGACGATTTCAATTTAATAGTCAAACAAAAATGGAGAAAATATAGATTTACCCTACAATGTATTGTTATGTTTCAATTATGTGACAATTTAAATAGGATCCTATGGTTATGACTATGCAATGGAAAAATAAAATTCAACATTTGGCCATGTTTCATTTAAGCAACAATTTAAATAGAGGCTTATGGTTATGACTATGGAGCAAAAAAAGAAAATATAACACTTCTTGGTGAAATATCAATGAGTTTAAGAAATTTAAGAAATATTCAAAGTAATGTAGACATTGTGTTTTCATAGAGAATAGGGGAAAGATAAAATCCTAGGAAGAAAGTGAAAAAGGAAAGTTGGCATGGGAGAATGCCAAATGGTGATTAAGAAGTTGAGCCTTGTAGGTAGTGAAATAAAACAAGAACACTAAATTTTTCCAAAACCTTAAAATAAAATTGAAGAACAAAATATCAAAATGGAGAGACATGTTAGAAGCATATCTTCTACCTTCCAAGATCTAGCATGTTAGGGGGTTAGTTATTTAAAGAGCTTGTTTAATGCCCTAGTGTTGGGAAACATGATAAAGATTATAAGTTTTTCTTTAGTTTGTGGATCAAGAGATAAATAAGAATTTCACAATGTAAGTATCAAAAGTAGAAATAAAAGATGTAATCTTCCAAAACAACAAGATTAATCAGTTGAATGGATGGTCCATACATTTCAACCACTGCTAGAAGAAGACATTTTTAAAATTGTGGTTGAGACAAAGACTTCCAATAAGATCACCGTGAACATAAATTGGACCCTTTAGTCTCAATCACAAAGAACATAGAGTATAAGATGTCATATTTTGAGAGAGATCTTCAAGTCAAATCCCTACTCCAACAAACAAAATAAGCTAGTCAGATCAAAATAGCCAAATAACGAATTTATTTTTTGAAAAAAACCCAAAAATAGCCAATTGGTGAAATTTTACCCCTAAAAATTACCATGGAGATCATCAACCCTACTCTAGAAGATCAAAAGTATCTCTATGTATTAACTAGTTCAAAGAAAAAAATTAATATAGCTAAGATAAGAATGAACTCTCATGAGCTCCATAGTGAAACAAGTCATTGGGAAGTTCCCAAAACACTGTGGGTAGAAAGGATCTACCAATATCTGTGAGAATATGAACATTGAGGATGAAAATCACTTCCTTTGAGAGTGCCCTACATATACCCACATTAGATCTCATTTTGATAATCTTTGTTGGAATACCGACCTTCCTAGCCTTTTAACATGTCAAAATTATAGTGGGCTCGGGATGCTTCTCTCCAAGCTCTTTGAGCATAGGAATACAATTTTAAAAAAACTAAATAATTCATTTCATTTGGTCTGATAGACGAAACTTTGGTCTCAGGGGACGCAAACCATCATTGTCATCATAATATTAAGCAAAATACTACTTACATGTAAATATTTACAACAATTATATGATGATGATGATGTTTAACGTCTGCTCAAAGCAAATATGGTGTATAGGACCTTAATTAATTTTATTATTATATAAAAATGGAAATTATTCAAAATTACATATTAAAAGCTATATATTATTAAATTTTAAAAACTTTCAAAGAAAACAAAAGGCTATATATTATTAGATTTTAAATTAAAAAAAAAAACAATTTATTTTAATATTTTATATGAATGTAGTTGTAAAATTAATTAATTTCAAATTATTCAAAATCACATATATAATAAAATGTAGTTGTAAAATTAATCAATTTCAAATTATTTAAAACCACATATCAAAATTCTTATCATTCTTTGAATAGACACTTCTTTTTTTATGCATTGTATGTAAGAAATTTAATATGTAAAATTTTTTAATGGGTCTAATAATATTATAAGGAAATATTAAAAAGAAAATACATTAATATTTAAAATGAAATAAGAATCCCCGCGAAGGGTGACAGGAGGAGCATGCCCACCACACATGAAGTTTGACAAGCAAACACATGAATCATGCCAACCTCCACTTCGAATCCACCATGATAACACCGTCTTCTAGATTTAAAGGAACCTCATGCAAACATGATCTCAATATTGGGATGCTCCAGAACCCTTGTGCAAACATACCACCACCTTCTCGCTCTAGTTTTGAACACGGTCGATCATCTAGAAGGAATTATGAATCTACCTGTTCGTATTTGAATCTTCATCCAACTGAATGACACCCAAGCTCATCCCGATAGCTTCAACACTCGGCCTAAGTTCCCGATCATTCTGAAAATTTTCATGGGGGTGAGCTTCGAGGATGCTATAATATCCAAATTGATTGCAATATAAAAGGACTGGGTATTGGTACTACCATGGTTAGAAGAAATAAAACAAAGCACTTGAGCACCTTGTTGGAATGAGTCATTCTCATATTTTGTGCATCATGGCCATGTAAGAGAAATCCAGTACATGTTTCTCTGGTGTAGTTCATCTTAAATTTCATTGTCTCTTGAGCACAATGGAGGATCAAATGCAGAATAATATTCAATGTCTTGAGACAAAAAAGCTCATTCAAGATGTGGGGCATCTCATGGAGGATTTGGGCTCCAGTTGTACCTGTGGGGCCCGATACACCAAGACACATACTCCACTATCGTATACAAAGGCTCCTCTGAGCCAACTATTTGTGAAAGTGTCACACGAACTCTTGAAGATAACAATTACATAATAATTTTGGTTGAAATACTAGACCATCTATAATATTGGACCAGATGCTTGGTGAAGGGTAGATCAATTTTGACATGAAACTGAATGCAGTAGAAAAAGAGCTCGCTAGCAAGGTCTTCAGTAAACTGGTTTCATCCACGCTACAAGCTAGCCCCATCTACTGCAAGCACCATGACTTCCCACCTTGAGGATAACACTTAACGGTGAAAGGAGAAAGAGACACAAAATTGGATTGCAAGGCCCAACCCATTGATATTTCAGACTCATATTAGCCTTCTAATACTCATGTTGGTAGGGGTACTCTTCAATCTTTGACCATTATGGATATAGGGGTCACTAGTCAAGCCAACCATGTGGAGGAGAGAGTGTTGGAGGAGAGTACATTTTTTATTCAATGAGAACTTTATTTTTGGCCTAAAAAAGGTAAAAAAATATACATAATATTTAATGCAAGTGTTTCTTTCAAAGTGTTAAGAAAAACAAACATAATATTCAATGTACATAATATTTGATTGATATCTATCCTTAACAAGTGAAATTCCATTTAGATCTTAATATGATTAAAATATTTTTGCATTCAAATATTGAGGAAGCTTTAGCTAGGAAAACCCCTCAATACTTCAATAAAAAAGAGTCAAGTGAGCTTTAATTGAATAGTTTACAAGGCACAACACTTGCTAAGGTTTTGCAAATGGGTTGAGAAGAGGTTTGGGAAGGGTGACCTAGCCATTCAACCATAGTCATTTTCTTATAAATATAAAATATAAAAAATGTGGCATAGTCATTCAACCTTAGCCCTTCAAAACCAATTCTTATTCCAAAAATGATATATCATATTTTTTCATTTCAAAATTTATGAAAAAAAATAATTATTTTGTGAATATTATTATAAAGCTAATCAAATTCATGTATGAATAAAATAATTTTATTTTGTAAATATCATTATGAAGCTAGTCAAATTCATATATCAAATTTATATATAATATAAATTATATATTTCCTAACATTTACACATATTTAAATTGCAATATGTATTTATATATTTAAAATATAATTATATTCTTTTACAAACAATTTAAGAGTATATTATCCTCAAATTGATGAGCTATAAACCTTATATGTTTGAGCATATAATTTCTTATCATATATGTTTGAACATATAATTTCTTGATTGGACATGCATAAAGTGTTTAATTTTGAATTGCTCATGATTAAATATTAAATATCAATTTATTCCAAAAAAAATATAAAATTTTAGTTTTCATTATTTTATATAATATTATTATAAAAATTTGATGTAACTACTTATATCATTCATATATTATTATTGAAACCAAATTATTTTTTATCTTATAAAAAAATTATTTTGTAAAATTATTTAAATTTTATACATCAAAATCTAGATTATTGTATCTCAAAATTGATTGAAAATCAAATTATTTTATTATTTTATGAACTATATAGTTTTGAAATTAATCAATATCAAACTATTCAAAATCATATATAAAAAAATTAAAAAAATTCATTTTCATTATTGCATAAATTTATTTTAATATTTTATAAATATATAAATTTGAAATTAATCAATATTAAACTATTCAAAATCACATATCGAAAAATATTAAAAAAAAATTCATTATTTACATATTTTAAAATTAGATATGTACTTAGATTTTTTTCAATAGAAAAAAATGCTTCTTGATATTGATAGTGTAAATCAAAGAAAGAAGGAAAGACATAATAATTCAATGACAATTTTACATAGTTTTGTATCTAGCCTGCAAAAGCTCTTAATAGTTTTGCATCTATTGAGCATAAGCTCTTATGAGCATACATAATAGCCTAAAAAATCTCAACAAAAAATGTTGAAACATAAAAAAACTTAGGATAATCATACCCTAGCTAGAATCACCCTCTGAATGTACTTTATTTACAGACTAGAATTGAAAAGTCTCAAGAAACAATGTTGAAACATAAAATACTGAGGATGTGAAAAGTCTCAAAAAACATTGTTGAAACATAAAATACCGAGGATCTAAAAAGTCTCAAAAAACAATGTTGAAACATAAAATACTAAGGATAATCATACCCTATATGGAATCACCCTTTGACTATATTGTGATAAAAAAACATGTGATATGGCTATACTTCATTCCACCAATATCCATATCCCCTTTACCATAAAGTCTTTATGAATTAATGTGAGTATGAGGCCTTCTAATAGTCCAATGGGCATTTTGGACATGTAATCCTATTTTTTAATGAAATTCCTATAAATATGCAAAAGAATGATGGAGAGAAACTTCTCATGTATCACCCTCATCCTAGGGAGATAGTGTTCAAATATGGATGATTGATGGTCGCATCTTCAATTAACCTAGTCAATAGCATCCAGAAATATTAAATATTGTTTATTTTTATTAAGAAATTTAAATATTTAAAATTTGTATTATATTTTAGAAAACACATTGAAAATTTTTAAATATTTAAAATTTAAAGCATTTTTTAAAAACATTTGAGAAACACATTGATGGGAAATGCCATCATACTGACCAACAATTTTATGAGCAATATATTCAGTTTTGATACCCCACGTACTTTGTATTTCTGGAAATGCATGTAAATATAAGCACGGTGAAGGGATTAGTATATATATAAATATATATATATGGAGCAGAGAATATTTGAGTTGGTTGGCATCAATCCGAAATCTTTGGCGAGAATGGAGGCATCAACATGAAAAGAGGATCCAACTACGGAATTCCTAGATTCAAGGTGTTCAGTCTAGCCGATGGCCACTGCGTTAATATAAACAAACAATGTGAAGTTTTGGAAAAACAAACAAACAATGTGAAGTTTTGGAAACATAAACAAACAGGTGAAGACGACTCAGAGAGTACCTTCCATCACTAATATATCCCACATTCACAACGAAAAATTCAAATTTGATCCAAGGGCCCAAAGAGTGACACTTGGAAGCCATCAAAGGGCCTGAAGAATGCCACTTGGAATCCATCGGATGGCCAAATCGAAGGGCCGAGAGACCACCACTTGGCAACCATTGGATGGTCAGATCACAAGGCCAAGAGAACGCCACTTGGAATCCATCAAATGGCCATATCGCATGGTCCAAAAAATGCCACTTGGCATCAATCGGATGGCTAAATCGCATGGCCCATAAAACGTCCCTTGGCACCCATCGAATGGCCAGATTACATGGCCCATGTTAGGCCACTTTCTAGCCGTTGGAGGACAGGTCGCATGGCCCATGTTACGCTACTTGGAAGCATTTCGATTTCGAGATCGCATGGCCCATGTTACGCCACTTGGAAGCATTTCGATTTCAAGATCGCATGGCCCAAAGGAAACCCTCTCCACAACACCCAATTAGGTTCTCTACATGTATATGTTAAGAGGTATTGATGATGTGTTAACCCCTACCAAGGCTGACTGTGTGAAGAAACAGATTAAGGCAATTCTCTACTTACCTTTCATATTCGATATCTATAATCCAAGCGTGAGTAAGCTGAGAGGCTTAAGAATGTGTTGCTACTTGGTTTAATTCTCAAATGCATGTAAAAGGTAGAGGAAAATATAGCAAGTTGAATTTTTTTTCAAAATATTACATAAAATTTTATGAAGTTTAGGTGACTATTGCTAATAATTGATTTATTAAAAAAAGAGAAAAAATCAAAGTATTTTTAAGAATTCTAATATTATACTTAACTATAAACTTTTATGAAGTTTAGATGACTATGGCTAATAATTGATTTATTAAAAAAAGAGAAAAATCAAAGTATTTTTAAGAATTCTAATATTATACTTAAGTATAGTATTCTAGACAATTATTTTGGATTAAAAAAATATATACCTAAATGAGAAACATACAAGTAAAATGTCTAAAGTTTGGCTAATATTATGATTAAAAAATATTTTATTTATAATATATAACCTATATTAATTTTGGGTAATATTATGATTAAAAAATATTTTATTTATAATATATAACTTATATTAATTTTGACTAATATTATGATTAAAAAATATTTTATTTATATATATCCTATATTTAACTAAATTAACTAAATTTCATCCCTAAAAATTTACCGTTTACCATAATTTATGAACATAGTGGTGATTTATAAATTAAAAATTATGAACATAAAATACAATATTGGTGGTTTATAAATTAGAAATGATGAGAGAGACTGTTTCATTTGAGTAGGTAACCTCGGAATGGAACACTCAGTTTGACGTGATAACCCAAAAGAATGACCCATTGAATTAACCTTCTGATCTTCAACTAAAATAATACATTACATCACTTGATTATAATCAAATAAATTTAATTGAGATCGGAAGCCAAGGAAGCATTGATGTTATAAATTTGATCCTGGTCAGCCGAGATTGTTATATCTTGCCCTATTTCACACTCCAATTCGAACTGGCTACTTAATAATCCTCCAATTGGATTTGCGTTTGTTTTATGATTGAAAACTGTAGAGATAATTCGATTTGCGATGGCTTCTTCATTGGGAATTCTTGAACAAACCAGTTGATTACCAACCCAGCTTGATTACAGTCGATATACGCTGGGACGCCCAAGTTTACATCAAATCTCTAATTTACATCATACTCGTCGTTAGACTCGTGCTCAGCCTCCCATTTTACTGTTGGCAAACCAAATTCGAATCCATTGAGAGAATTAAATGTTGGGTACTCCTTTTCACAGGATCCAGGCTATCGTAATCTTCCACGACACAGCTAGTTCTGTTCTTGAAAGATGATCAAGAGTCCAGCTGGATCGATGGTGTGACTGGTGCAATCATCTGCATTTGAATAGGAATTTGATAGCGCTCCATCCACTTATTCATGATCTCATTTTCATAAACAAACTGGTTGACATCATTCTCGAACCGACGCCTGTTGGCAATACGAGCCGCGGACACCTGGTACGCCACTCTGAAGCACAAGACTGAAACCTACCCAAGATCCGAAAAACTGAAACAAATTCCTGAAGATACGCCCAGCCAAATGGATTTCTGTAATGCCAAAATAAATAACAATATCTATATCTATTAATTTATGATTGGGCAAAACGGACTCAAACCGCCAACCTCAACCTCCTCTTCCTGCAGATGTTTCTGCGTTTTCTTTGGCTGCATCAGTGGTTTGATGTGCAGCAGCCTCCCGATCATCCATGACTGAAGTAGAAGTAGCAGCCCCATAACAACAACAACAAAATGATATGAGCATCAACAGCAAAACAAATCCCACCTTCACAAACCCACTCGGCTTCCTCAGCTTGAACATCATTTATCTTCTCAAATTCTAAGAATTCTTCTCGTTTTCAATCAATCCAATTCTATCACAGAACTACGTAGAGTCTTTCTTCGGCGTTGTTTGTATAAGTCACCAGATTGCAAACTGTAGCTGTTTCTGAACAAAAAAATAAACAGATTAGAATGCGAGAACAAGGAGTATTGGCTTGGGAGACTCTAGCTCTCTGTATATATATTACAAGGGATTGGCGGTCTGAGTATTGTGAGAGTTGGAAAAAGTGAAACGTGTTATTCACTAGACTGTAATCTGGCATCTCGCACGCTCTGCACTATACACGTACTCTCCAATACATTACTCATCCTCACCAAATTTCTTTTCTTTTTCGAAAACGGGGGCTAATTGTAAGACATGAGAATAAGCAATGTCGGCTGTTCCCAAACGTTCAAATTTCAATGTAACAAAAATCATAGAATAAGCAATGTCGGCTGTTCCCAAACGTTCAATCATCAATGTAACAAAAATCATAATCATCTGAGCAAACAAATTAATGTAACAAAAATCATAATCATCTGAGCAAACAAATTATTGTCAGCTTCCCTGAAATGCCACAAAATATTCGAAATTACATGTTTTGTCCAAATGTTTAATAGCCACAACATGACCAAATACATTGTTAAATTGTTAATGCCACCTTTTAATCGAAAAGTTAAATGCCACATCATCTCAGCAAATAAAGGATTAATAAAAGTTTTTTTTATAGATTTAAGTTTAAAATCAATATATGTTTAAAATCAAAATAAATTATATGAAATAGGTTATTAAATAATTTAATTTAAATATATATATATATATATATGAGAGTCTATATTTATTTTTAGTTTGGATCCAATTATTTGAGGTCTAAATTTCTCTTCAATAGATATAGATTTAAGATGGATCTATGTTTATTTTATTTTTTATTTTTTATTTTTATAAGTATATATAGCTTTTTAATTATTTTTTATTTGATTGAAAATATTTTATTTATGACAAACACCATTTTTTTTTTATTTTTTATTCTCAAGAACATTGACAACATCTTCTCCATATTTTAGAGAGTATCTTGTTATTCTTAATGCAATAACACCTCAATACTTAATACTTAGATGTAATGATATTTTAAAAAATATTGAAAATAAACCTAATAAAAATATATGATGGCTATAATTATTTAAATTCTTTATAAAAAGTATTTCTTTATGTAGCCATAAGAGAATTACTCAAAAAAACCTCACTAAATGCCCCCCTCACTAATCCCTCCCATTAACATTAAAATTTGAGATCTTCAAAGCATTCATCGAGTGAATGTGAGGGGTCAATAATTAATGGTGCGGTTGGTCTATACCGTAATGGAGGGTTGGGATTGGTTTATACCCTAATGGAGGGTTTGACCCTTCCTTTGTAAGTAGGACATCCATGCTCTCAATTGCCCAAGGAAAAGAGAAATGGGAAATTCTCAAAGGGAAGCAAAAATAATTGCTACTACCCTTAATAGGGCTAGCAATAAGCTAGGTTCAAAAAGAAAGTGTATATCCCACAATATCCAACGTTTAGGGGGATCCCCACACAAAAAACACCCTATTTAGAATGTTTAGGACTTAGAAACCGAATGTCAACATTCTTCAAGAGACTTTAGTGGAGGTGGATAAGTTTGTAGAATCGTAATCTTCCTTCCTAAGAGAATAGACTTTTCATATGGTTAACTCTATAGGAAATTCTAGTGGCTTGATCATATGCTAGAATTGAATTCTCTCTGCACTCTTCAACTCTTCAAACCTCCTACATTCCAAACTTTGGAAATAACTTGCCACTAACTAAATGACATTCACTATTTCAATCATCGAAATATATAGACCTTTTTGAGAGAAAACAGGTTTTATGTGAGAAATTGTTTGATTTGTAATGCATAAAGAAGGATTTTTTTCATTAGCGATTGATTTTAATTTCATACTAAGGTTTAATCCAACAAACGGTGCCTTTTAACAATTTTTTTGATAGACAAATCAATAAGTCCCAACATGTTTGACACTGATCCAGCTAAGGTAGCCCTTACACAAAGAAATTACAAGTGGGCAGAGAGTGTAAGTGTTTTAAAACCATTAGTCCATTTTGTTGTATTGAAATCTATTATGGAAAGAGCATGGAGAGGTTAAGAACAAAACATTAGATCATTTTGTTGTATTGAAATCTATTATGGAAAGAACATGTAGAGGCTAAGAACAAATTAGACCATTTTGTTGTATCGAAATCTATTATGGAAAGAGCATGTGTAGAAGTTAAGAACATGGATTGGGTTTGGAAGCATGTTTGAGCATGTGCTACCTCCATTTAAAAAAAAGGACAAAAAGCCCCAATTCCTTTCAAGTTCAATTTGTTTTAGTTGAAAGATAAGTTCAACTTGATAGTAAAGTAAAATGGAGAAAATATGGCTTTACCCTAGAGTGTATTTTCATGTTTCAATTATGTGACAATTTAAATAGGGGCCCATGGTTATGACTATGTAGTGGAAAAATAAAATAAAACACTTGGCCAGGTTTCAATTAAGAAACAATCTAAATAGAGGCCTATGGTTATGACTATGGAGTGGAAAAAGAAAATACAATGTACTTTTTGGTGAAATATCAACGAGGTTAAGAAATTGAAGCAATATTCAAAGTTATGTAGTTACAAAGAAAGGGAAAAATGCAAGCTGGCATGGGAGAAGGCCAAATGGTGATTAAGAAGTTGAGCCTCGTGTCTAGTGAAATAAAACAAGAAGACTATTTTTTTTTCCACAACTTTAAAATAAAATTGAAGAACAAAATAGGGTGTGTGCAAGAAGTTGAGGGACCTTTTAGATGCAATGGTGGAGTGAATTCAATCACTCTTGATCCAAAAAAAGAAATCATCCCAAGCAATCCCGAACCTGCCAAGCCTAGTCCCAAGGCATCCAACATGCATGCAAATTAGGATAGTAAACCAAATTGTGCCTTAGTTTTATTTAAGAAAATTGTGCCTTCGTTTTATTCAAGCAAATCATGCCTCTGTTTTATTTAAGAAAACCATGCCTCCATTTTAGTAAATAAAATCGTGCTTGTGTTTTGGAAAACTTGTTTTTTTTAAAATAGGTCAAGCCTGTCTTTTTCGCCACATCGCACAACTATTGGAGTTGGACAGAGAAAATATTGACTGGGCGAATGTGTTTTTGGGTGTGCCAAAGCCATCCACCTCCACCTTTGGATCAACCTCCTATTTGTGAGGTATTTTCCTCATTTCTTCTCATGTTTTTTTCTCTTTGTTCATCAATTTATTTGCCCTAATTTGAAAAATTAAACCAAAATAAATTAATTGATGGCCAATGGAAAAAAAAACCCCAATGTAATTGGTCAATGGAAACCAAAACCCCAATTAACTCATAAAAAACAAATGAATTTCACTATCTCCATATGCATATTCACAAGCATCCTTGTGAATCCATACCAAAATTCACAAATATGCATATTTTGTCAAGCTTATTGCAAGTTTGCATAAGCAATTTACATGCCCAATGTAAACCAAAACCCCAATTAACTCATAAAAAAATGAACTTCACTATTTGCATATAGGTATATTCGCAAGCATCATTGTGAATCCAAACCAAAAGTAACAAATATGCAAATTTTGTCAATTATATTGCAAGCTTGCATACAACTAAAAAAAATCAAGTAGAATTCATATATTCCCCTAAAATACATAAACAAACATGGTAAATCCCTTGCCTCTATCCGAAATATCGAAGTTGGTCTTCCAAGAACATCAATAAACACCTTATAGTTTTGATGAAACTTCCTAATCCAAGTGTTAAAATAAGGTATAGAAGCTTCCCATGCTTTTAAGAAATATTTCCTCTTCAACGAAGGGTACTTTTTGGTTAAGTTCAAGACAACAAAGTTCAACACTAGACTCTACGACCGTGAAGATACATAGGTAGGTTGATGTGTTTGATTAAACATGCCAATCACATATTATCATACATGATATAATCCAGTGGAAACCTTGCAACCATAAAATCCACTATACACAATTGTGCATTTAAAGTCTCCCATGGGTATATAGAAACATGGCATAATACTAAAATAACATCAAGTGGAATCCATACATGGCCCAAATTAAATATAAACAAAGATATGCATTGTTTAGACTTCCTGGGAAGGATGGCATTCTGGGGATCAATAGGCCACATATTTTTATTGAGTGGTGCACCTTTCCACCCATCAGAGACAATTAGATGGATAGGTGGTACATGGTTTTTGGCATCCCCCCTCACAACAATAGGGAAGTACTGTTGTACTTCCTCCGAAAGTTGTATGCTGAGTTTGTGATGGGGAAACATGTCAACTATTTTGACATGTTGGGCTTCCAGGGAGTTGGTAGGGGGGTGCCCCAACACTGACCCAATGCTAGGAATACATATACCAATCCATAGATACCTACACCCCATGCCCAGCTACCGAGGGCAGACATCCCTCCTGCACATGACATGGTTTCCCAGACACAGGAGGCATTTTTTACTCTAGCTGAGATGGTCTCTCAACACATGACCACTATTGACCAGAGAGCGCCCTCTTCAGTAGATAATATTCCATCCATTCAACTCCATGTCTAACTATGGTAACAATTTATGACTGTAGACATCATCACAGATCCCTGCAATGCCTCTTTGGTTTGGATCTCCCCGTAGTCCAAATGTAGATAAGGGGGATGTTTACACAATACGACCCTCTTCCTTGAACAGAGCAGGTGTGCATGAGGATCAACCTACTCATCCCACAGTAATGTACACACTTCCAATGGTAGTTGTTGGTTAGCTATGAATTCACTTCACAAGTAGTTTTTCTTAATGTTATTTTCACATGTTTACAGCATAAGGATGTAGAGTCATCTGTGCTAGACCTTAGTGGAGTTGTTGATGCTGCGGTTAATGCTGCATCTACAATAGGGATAAGTCACACTAAGGTACATCTACTTGAATATTTGCAATTGTACATTTCATTTGTATTGTTTATGGACATGCACGATGTCTAACTATTTTATCATTTGGTGAATGTAGCCACACCCTGGTCCATTAGTGCATGCAACTGAGGTTGATGTTCAACCTACAGCTTCTCTTACTACTGAAGATTCCCAACATAATCACCTCGAAATGGTTTTTCCGGTGAGATGTTCAGTTTTTACATCATTGATTATTACTTTCTCATTCATGTACATGTTCATAATTCTTGAGATAATTGACATATATTTTTTTATTCGCAGAGAAGCATTGCATCGAGATTCTCTGCAAGGAGGAGGACACCAGAGGAACCTATACCCCCGACGGATGCAGTGAGTCTTTGTTTTATTTACAATTGAGTCATATTTTAAATTTTCAAACTTTATTATTGCTGGACAATACTAGTTCAGTTACCTAATCAAGAAATATTGTCATTGATTTGCAATCGCCAGAGATGCATAGTGGTCGTAGATAGAGGCGAAAATCATCAAGGTTCAGGAAAAACAAGAAAATGTTATATTTTTATGTGTTAGTCCAGGAAAAATATGTATTTTTATGTACAATCCGGAGTTAGAGTATAGGGGCACGATCTAGGACATATGTTCTTTTGTTTACACATGTACATCAAATATGTTTTTGATACATGTACATTGACAGGCCATAGATGGGCCTTCTATTTTTTTATTATAACTTTCATGATACAAAAAATATTTCATATCAAGGCTCTTGAGATATTCATGGTTCAGTATTTTAAGTCTGATTATACACGCGTGGCCAAGAATGTTTCTATGTGTAATGTTCCCAATTTTTTATAGATTTTACAATTGCATGGAGATATCAGTTATAAATTTGAGAATAATGCAGAATTAAAATATTTCATAATGACAAAAATGTACATTTTAATTGTTTTTTACCACGATCCAATTACACATACAATGTTATATTAACAATGTTAAATTGTATTCACAAATATGGAACATACCTAATACACATAAGCACCCAGTACAGCGAAGCAACTGATCCAACTAGGTGGAATACAAAAGCACCTTACCCACATAACAACCTAACAAAATTTTAAAGGATGCACAAAGTTGACACACCGAAGTGATGAACCTGTGTGGTATACATAAATAAAATTAGTGTTTGGCATGATGTCTTTCATCTAACAAATACATGGGATACACATCAAATATAAAAGTATCCGAGTATTATAATGTTGATTCAAAATAATGGTTATGACTATATCCTACACATTATGTATATCCTACACATTATTTTATTATTTTGTTAATGTACATGGAATTTGATGAATAGCCTCGAGTAACAACTTTGAAAGAGACGAAAGTTATGTGTTATTTTATTATAGTTTAAATTGATTAGAGAAATACTATTATGAATCTTGTTTTATAAATTCATGTTTATGGAGTATTATTCGAAGCATTCGTAGCGTGAAGATACTATATATATTTTGTAATAAGGGAATAATAGGTTGGCCACTAGTTTCTAAACATAAACATGTTCCACTACATGGTTATTGACATAATGGCATTATCTTCTCCTGCATTTCATCGTACAAATGCTCACATCACTTGGATGACCTATATAAATTAATATGGGAAAGAACCTTCTTTCGAGTTTCCAGTCCCATGAATGATATGAGATCCTAAGATCAATTCACCTCCACATATAGACTGACAACTCCTTTCGCCTTGATTAAAACAAAAACAAAGTATATTTTTTGCTTGACAATGATGGGAAATAAGTCAAGTTCAACACCTCACAATAGGTAACAAAATTCTTGACAAATTCACATGGAATAATAGTTTGCAACAAGTATTTTTTCAAGAGTGGAATATCTACAATCACCTTCAAGCTGACCTCTATGTGCAAAAATTTCACATTCACTTACTGAGCAAAACCCTTGTTTCCAAAATTGACAAAAAAAAATGATCCCTTGTCCATGGACCCGGAGTAGAGGGCCACTCTAGCACTATCCCGATGTCTTGAATCCAATGGAGCCATCGGTTCATCGATCCGAGCAATGGTCATCAATATATGGCACGTTGACTCCCACCTCCTACAGGCTTTGAGGGACACCTGTTGAATCCATAATCGGGGCATAGAATGGAAACCGTGCATTAAAAAGGGATTATGGTGGGTCATGCAAGCATGTTTAGGCAGGTTCCATGTGGGAACCCTAGCCACACATTCACGGTTGAGGAATTTGCAAAGCCAACCCCTATGTGTAGAAATTGGACATCCACTTACTCAACAAAACCCTAGTTTTCAAAGTTGACCGAAAAATGATCCCTTGTCCATGGACCTCGATTAGAGGGCCACCTTATCACTATCCCAATGTCTTGAATTCAAAGGAGCTGAAGATTCATAGATCCAAGCAACGGTCATCATTCTATGGCACGTTGAATCCCACCTCCTACAGGCTTTCAAGGACACCTGTTGAATCCCTACCAGGGGCATAGAATGGAAACTGTGCATCAAAAAGGGCTTCTAGTGGGTCGTGCAAGTGTTTTTAGGCAGTTTCCATGTGGGAACACTAGCCACATGTTCACAGTCAAGAAATATGCAAATTTGACCCCCATGTGCAAAAATTTCAAATTCACTTATTGAGCAAAACCCTAGTTTCCAAAATTTACCAAAAAATGATCCCTATTCCATGGAACCAGAGTAGAGGGCCACTATAGAACTATCTCGATGTCTTGAATCCAATAGATCCAATGGTTTATCAATCCGAGCAACGGTCATCATTCTATGGCATGTTGAATCCTACCTCCTACATGCTTTCAAGGACACCTGTTGAATCCCTAACTAGGGCATAGAATGGAAACCATGCATCAAAAAGGGATTTTAGTGGGTCATGCAAGCATGTTTAGGCATGTTCCATGTGGGAATGCTAGCCACACATTCACAATCGAGAAATATGTGAAGCTGACCCCCATGTGCAAAAATTTCACATTCACTTACTGAGCAAAACCCTAGTTTCCAAAATTGACCAAGGCAATGATCCCTTGTTCATGGACCCAGATTATAGGGCCTCCCATAGCACTATCATGATGTCTTGAATCCAACAAATCCAACATTTATTCTATCTAAGAAACGGTCATCAATCTATGGCACATTGAATCCCACCTCCTACCGACTTTCAGGGACACTTGTTGAATCCCTAACCGAGGCATCGAATGGAAACTGTGCATCATAAAGGGATTCCCATGGGTTGTGCAAGTGTGTTTAGGAAGGTTCCATGTGGGAATGCTAGCTACACATTCATGGTCGAGGAATTTGCAAATCCAACCCCTATGTGCAGAAATTGGACATTCACTTACTAAGCAAAACCCTAGTTTTCAAAATTGACCAAAAAAATGATCCCTTGTCCATGGACACATATTAGAGGGCCTCCCATAGAACTATCTCGATGTCTTGAATCCAACTAAGTAGATGGTTCATCGATTCGAGCAACGGTCATCATTCTATGGCACATTGAATCCCACCTCCTACAAGCTTTCAAGGACACCTATTGAATCCCTACCCAAGGCATAGAATGGAAACTGTGCATCAAAAAGGGCTTCTAGTGGGTCGTGCAAGTGTGTTTAGGCATATCCATGTGGGAACACTAGCCACATGTTCACGATCAAGCAATATGCGAATTTGATCCCCATGTGCAAAACTTTCACATTCACTTACTAAGAAAAACCCTAGTTTCCAAAATTGACCAAAAAAATGATCCCTTGTCCATGGACCTAGAGTAGAGGGCCACTCTTACACTATCCAAATGTCCTGAATCCAACAGAGGCAATAGTTTTTCGATATGAGAAATGATCATCGTTCTATGGCATGTTGAATCCCACCTCCTACAAGCTTTCAGGGACACCTGTTGTATCCCTAACCTGGGCATAGAATGGAAACCGTGCATCAAAAATGGATTTCAGTGAGTTGTGCAAGTGTGTTTAGGAATGTTCCATGTGCGAATGCTAGCCACACATTCATGGTCGATAAATATGTGAAGTTGACCCTCATGTGCAAAAATTTCACATTCACTTACTGAGAAAAACCCTAGTTTCCAAAATTGATCAAAAAAATGATCCCTTGTCCATGGACCCAGATTAGAGGGCCACCCTAGCATTATCTCGATGTCCTAAATCCAATGGAGCTTATGGTTTGTAGATCTGAGAAATGGTCATCATTCTATGGCACGTTGAATCCCACCTCCTACAGGATTTCAGGGACACCTGTTGAATTCCTACCCGGGGCATAGAATGGAAGCTGTGCATAAAAAAGGGCTTCTGGTGGGTTGTGAAAGTGTTTTTAGGCAAGTTTCATGTGGGAACACTAGCCACATGTTCTCGGTCATGAAATATGTGAATTTGAACCCCATGTGCAAAAATTTCGCATTCACTTATTGAGAAAAACCCTAGTTTCGAAAATTGACCAAAAATATGGTCTCTTGTCCATGGAACCAGATTAGAGGGCCTCCCATAGCACTATCCCAATGTACTGAATCCAACGGAGCTGGTGGTTTTTTTTATCTGAGCAACGATCATCATTCTATCGCACGTTGAATCCCACATCCTACAAGATTTTAGGGACACTTGTTGAATTTCTACCCAGGGCATAGAATGGAAATCGTGCATCAAAATGGGCTTCCGGTGGGTTGTGAAAGCATGTTTAGGGCTTCCCGTGGAGAAACAAATTATCAGAGTGAAGGAAATAATTATCAGATTCAAGGAGATGTCCTTATAGGATCAACTTTGAGATTCAAGGCAAATGCAATCAACATATCCCACATAGAGTGGTAGATAATGGTCCTGGGATATAAGGCATGAGTCATGTAAGTATCAATATAATACAACAAATCCATTGTATAAGTCTATTGAATTTATCAATATATCAAGCGCTCAATGTATCAAATTGTAAATAATCAATGAGACCATGAAACCAAAGTATTTGACTACCACATACCTGACTACCTACCTGTGGTCATCCGACTAGATCATCAGGATCACCACTAACAACAATGGTATCCTTTAGCCTCTCGTGCTCAGAGTAAGGCAACAAGTATCATGACTTTGATGAGTTCTTGTTTGGCATTGTTTGCAGCTGGAGGTTTGTGCCAATAACTAAGTTTGTATAATGGTATACAATTTGACCTGGTCTATAATCTTCAAATACATAACCTTTTTTATTTCATGCATGGGAAACCTATGTCAAATATTCTACTTTGATAGCCATCGACCTAATTGGAAAATCGTTGCCCTCAGATTTGCTTAATGAAACAATGAGGTTCTGCTTCCCATCCAAGCAACGTGCTATCCAGTAGTCAGTGTGACATTCATTGTCTCTCGGGGCAACCACTACGTATATGTGCCCTGCATAAAATAAAGTACGGACCTAGGATTCAACTAATTGAACACAACTAGTCGTCAAACATTTCAAAGTTATCAACATATTAGGCGAACCTAGTTGTATGAGATTTGAAATGTGGTCATAGTCATGTGAAATACTCGACTGGCCCTCCTCCAATTGGGATAATTATGCAGTTATTTGTCAACCAATGGGGAGTGATACACGATCCTAGCTGTCAACCCAATCTATGGATTCATAGTTGTCCCATTCACCCCTACTACATGGATAACAAAAACAAGAGAGTTTTCTTGTCCACATTTCAACGATAGCATTGTCTGACGTCCTAACTGAATGGAATGCATGACTTCCTTGGACGGTCTTGCACTCATATAGGTGTGATCGATCTACATCGACCACCTCCCAAAAATATCCATGTACATGTGCTTTTTGAGATGATTGGTCTCCTTTCCTTCTAGCTCCCTACCCCATCACTGAAGAACACCATGCAACAATGGTCTTTTTGTCTTGGGTCAGCAAAATAATTGTGAATTTCATCTCTTTCCTACGTAATGCAGTCTTGATGCATGCACCTACTCCATAATGTTCCCCTTTTTCATGTCCGGTCTCAAAATAGTTCCAAATATGTGGCACCTTGTGCCTCTTGTGGAGAATACACAATTATTTGAAGACACGGGAATTTTTGAATTGCCCCGCACAACCATCAGACCAAATCCAATGTTGTTCCATCTGTATATTGTTATCCTTGAAGTGTTTGTAGAACAATTGAAAGCTTTGTTGTACAAAATTGAAGTCATGACACCTGTCATCACTTATGTAAAAGTGATAATCCTTCAATATAACCCTGTTCTCTTCAGTACTATCTGCCCCATGTCTATAGGTGATATAAACCATTATGCTGATCTGATATGAGTGATAATATTGACTCTGAATATCATTATGTGGTTGAAGAGTGTTGTTTTCCGCAAAATCGACCACTGATGATATAGTTCAAATAGGAAATGTATCCTTGCACGCTCTAAACTGCTCATCTTTCCAACGAGCCACATGTACATGCTTTACATACTGTTGTGTCTTTTCAAAGAATTCCTCCATGCAGTTGCATACCCGTACCTGGTAGATCAACAATAAAGATGTACATATCAATAGGTTGTTACATATATGAAGTAGTAATAGATAAAGGAAAAAATACTATTCAGGAACTCGTTGCTAACCTGAGAGGCGACCAATTGTATTTTTTTCCTTTCATTCCCTCCACCGATATCATATGTGACATATTTAAATGACTGCAAGTTCACTTCATGTCTCCCAATTTCATGCTCATCGGTGGCATGTATGCATTTGTCCAAAAATGCCATTCTGCCACACCTTGGGCATGTCCCATCTACGCAAGGCCTTTGATAAAATGTGTAACCTTCTGTCCTTCTACACAAGATGCTATGGATAAACTCTCTAGATGATGTCAATGGCAATGTAGTTGAGCATTCTTGCACAAGAGTGTTATGAAAAAAACACAATATATGTATATCTATGTCATAATAATAAGCGTACTCAATGTGATATCGACAACAACATGTGTTACAAGTTGTGTTTATTTTAACATACCATGGTTTGCATTTTTTGAAGGATATTTGGCCCAAGTTAAGTTCATTATGTTCATGCCTAAATCTCTCATATAATTCTGTTTGTTTCATGTCAAGAAAATGTTTAATGTGGGGCTCACGATCCCTTGAACCCATTCTCAATTTTAGTACATCTTTTTGGTTGGATGAAGGTCTACTATTGTCATGCCAAAACTCTTGCACCAGTCTCTTTACCACATCAATGAGCTTCATATTGGAGCGTGGAAACCTGCCAATGAAGGACCAGACATTTGTTTCACCAGAGTGAAGTTGTTCTCTTCTAGAACAATACCTACAGAGTGCTTTGATATCCAATCCTACAAATTTGTATGTAGGCTTAAGAAGGAGAAGGGCCTTGGTGCTTTTGTTCATGATTGATTGTGACAACACATGATGAGCTGCATTGTGGTCCTTACAAGAAGAACCAATGATAGAGGACATAGCTGGAACACCGCGAATTTATGCATCCTTGGATGGCCGATAGGAACACCATCAGGCTACCATGGTTGAGATAAAAGGTAATATCTTAAACACTTCTATTTCAATACTGATTGACCCCGGTGCTTGCCAAAGCTATGTATCACCTAAGATTGTGGATGTATGTAAACTAGGAAAAATTGAACATGATAAACCTTGGATGGTGCAATTAGCCAAAGGTACAAAACATAAAGTTTTGAAAATAGTTAAACATTATGATGTAAACCTAAATGGTTTTCCTACTAAAGCAAACCTGAACATCCTACCCTTAAGATCATATGACATACTTATCGACATGGACTGGTTGTAACAACACCATGTCATGCTCGATTGCTTACACAATTCAATCTTATGTATAGAGAGGCAAGGGAATCAAGTAAAGATTCAAAGCATACCGAAGAAAGTTTATGTAAGGAAAATATCCTCTTTACAATCAAAAAAGTGCATTAGAAAAGGTTGCAAACTATTTGGAGTAAACATCCAAGACATAGAAGCTGAAAGGGAACAACACATTAAGGAATTTCCAGTTCTTGTAGATTTCAAGGACATATTCCCCAAGGAAATTCTAGGATTACCACCAAAACAAGACTTATACTTTTCCATAGAACTGGCACCAAGATCAGTTCCGGCTTCAAAATCCCCTTATCGCATGATTGCACGAGAGTTGGTGGAACTCAAAATGCAATTGCAAGAGTTGATTGAGAAAGGATATATCCAACCGAGTGTGTCCCCTTGGGGAGCACCGATACTTTACATGAAAAAGAAGGATGGTATGATGCAGATGTGCATCGATTACTGTCAGCTTAACAAGATGAATATCAAGAACCGATACCCACTCCCTATGATCGATGAATTGTTTGATCAAGTAGGAGGAGCCAAGATATTTTTAAAGATTGAGCTGCGATCTGGGTACCATCAGGTATGGATTCATGATGGGGATATTCACAAAACCGCCTTTCATCCAAGGTACGACCACTACAAGTTTGTAGTAATGTCGTTTGGGTTGACCAATGCACCTGCGAACTTTATATGTATGATGAACAATATATTTAGTAAATACCTGGATAAATTTGTTTTGGTATTTATAGATGAGATCCTAGTTTACTCTAAGAGTAAGAGGAGCACGAGGAACACCTCCGCATAGTGCTACACGTGTTACGAGAACACTAGCTCTACGCCAAGTTTAGTAAATGTGATTTTTATGAACCACATATACATTAGTTAGGTCACATCATTGTTAGAATAATCAACCCATACTTACCTACATTAGACATTAATTTAATTATTTTTGTCTTATTACCTAGTTTCCTAGACTCCATTCTATGCTAGTTGCCTTCTACATGTCCTAGAAATCAATTCATGCTAAAACTAAGTCATGGAGCACTTGGGAAACATCCTGGAAACCTAATTTAGCATGTCTAATTTATTCTAGATTCTCTAAAGTGCATATCTTCTTTTTCTGAAAAGTTGCCTTGTTTTATTTCTGATTTAAAGAAAAAGGAAAAGCTAGACTAGGTGTAGTTGACTTGTTTTTTTCCCACATCATCCTCCCTCCTTTTCTCCAAATAAAAGCATGTATGAGTTTTCTTTCCATCCCTCTTCATCTTTCCCTCTTGAGTTAGCAAATTTGTGAGAATTTGCTTAGATTTGGAAACTGCTTTATGCACCTATGGGGGATTTGACTATATTTGGTAAGCCTGCTTTTTGACTATTTTGAATGGAATATTTATGCATTCAAATATATCATGTAATTATATATTACAGCAGCCTATTAATTCACAAGGTTGGCTATTGTACACTTACTCAATAAAGATTAGTGTTATGCTCCAATTTCAGTCTCCTTTGGTGTTAATTTTTCATACTTAATTAGCAATTTTGTGAGTGTAATTGTTCTATATCTTGGGTTCAATTTCCACATGGTATCATAGCCTTTGTAGATATATTTCTCTCCTTCCAAATTTTTATTGTAGGTTCAACATCATTGACTGGGAGCGCATTCTGTCGACTGGAGGGCACAGTTTCTGAGCTATGGACCAATCTCAATAGATCATCTTGAATCCATTAAATTTATTTGAGTGGAAAACTAAGATGGAGATATTATTGAGAGTGAAAGGTCTCTACAAGGTGACTATGGAAACTGAGGAAAATCCCAATGCAGCTGCAGAGAAAATTAAATGGCACAACAAGAGGGATGAGACCTATGGTCTTTTGTGTCTGAGCATTTCAAGAGACCTCCTCTTCCATCTTGATGGATTGACATCACCTAATGAAGTGTGGAAGAAGGTAGAATATCTTTTTGGAAAGACAAGTGAGATGAGAGGACATCAAATAGAGAATGAGCTGATCTCCTTAAGTCCCAATAGCTTCGAATCATTGAAACTCTACTTTCCAAGTTTAAGGCCCTTGTTTTGCAGTTGAAACAGTGTGGGATCAAAAAGAAGGAAGAGAAACTAGTCTTGGACATACTCTCTAAGCTTGGTCCTGACTATTCAGTGCTTGTTTCAACCTCCCATGCCACCAAGTTGATAGCTCGATTCTGGAAGATGCCTAAGCTTGCAGAGTTCATGGAATCCCTCATACAGGAGCAAGATAAGTTGGTGATGATGGGAACCATCAAACCTTTTAAAGGCCAAGATTTGGTTGCTAGAGATTAAAGGATGGATACAAAAAGAAAGAAAAAGGATAAAAATCCACATGAGAAAAAGAGAGACAAGTCTAAGTCTCAAGAGGAGCCCCAAGGTTCCAAGAAGAATTCCCAAAAGAAGAAGAATAAAGGAGAAATGAGCAAGTGTGCATACTGCAGTAAGGGCTATCATCCTAAGAGATCTTGTATGAAGAAGTAAATTGACATGTTGACCCAACTCCTAGAAGAATAACATCTCCCTTCCTGATTTCTCAAAGAAGAAGGAAGGAGGATCTCAAATTCAGAAGACAAACAGAGAGTACATGCCTTTGTTGCTGGCACGTCAAGATCACCTAGCTTCATCATAGATTCTGGAGCTTCTAGACACATGGTTTCGACAAAAGAGACATTCTCCTCTATTGACATGTCGAAAGGTCCACCAATAGTTTTGGGAGATGACTCTCTCACTAGCAGTTTGGGGAAGGGTAGGATTGATCTTGACAATGGTAGCTTCAATAATGTGTTGTATGTTCCAGGTCTTTCCTCTAATCTCTTGTCAGTGTATCAGATGACTCATACTGGGTCTCCAAAGAAGGTCATATTCTCCCTTGATGATGTTGAAATCACTAAGATTTCGAATGGTAAATTCATAGAAAAAGGTGTTGTTGATCACACTTCGAAGGTATACAAGTTTTCCCATTTTCTACCCTACTCAAACCCCTATGCTCTTCTGATTCATGTTAATGAAGCAAGCAAGATTTGGAATGAAATATTTGGCCATCATAACTACAAGTATGTTTTTTAATTTAGTGAAAAATATATGTTCATAGGGTTACCAAAGATCAATTTTTCTAAGGGAGTCTGTCAAGGTTGTATCCTAGGAAAACACCAAGAGCACAAGTATGAGAAAGCTAGTCATGAGAGAACCTCTGCACCTCTTGAGTTGATCCACAGTGACATTGCTGGTCCATTCCCTCATATGTCCATGACTCAATCCAAATATGCACTAACCTTCATATATTACTTTTCCAGGTATTGTTCAGTTCACTTCCTAAAGCATGAGTCTGAAGTTTTTGACCTCTTCAAAGTCTTTAGAGCCTTGGTTGAAAACCAGTCTAGGAGGAAACTCAAGATCCTTAGATATGACAATGGTGGTGAGTATGTCAAATCTGAGTTCATTTAGTATTGTAAATATGCAGGTATTTAGATGCAGCATTCAATCCCCTACACACCACAGCAAAATGGTGTTGCTGAGAGGACGAATAGATCACTGAAGGAGATGGCAACCTGCATGATGGAGGCTAAGACTTTGCCACCAAATTTTTGGGCCAAAGGTATAAACTGTGCATCATACATCCAGAATAGGCTACCTCATAAGTATCTTGATGATATGACTCCTTTCAAATCTTGGAGTGGGCACAAGCCAGATGTGACCCATTTCAAGATTTTTGGCTCAAAGGCTTGGGCTAGAATTCCAACTGAAAAGAGGAAGGCTTTTCAACCCGAAAACCAAGAGTGCCTATTTGTTGGGTATTCTAAAGATTCAAAAGGGTAAATGTTGATAAAATTTAGCACTAAAAAATATTTCATTGAAAGGAGCATTCAGTTCCAAGAAGAGCCTTTAGTAGCAGTTGAAGTTGGATAGTCTTCTCCACCACCGGAAGCATTGATTGTAAGTGGAGAGACTAATGAGTTTGATGATTCTGATATGTCTGATAATGATGATTTGAATGCAGATCCTAATATTCCTAAAAGAAAAAATGGGCAGAAAATAGCATTCATGTAGCTGGGGAACTAGCTGGAAATCCTAATGACACTAGGAGGACTAGATCTCAATTTGAGAGTGCCCTTTGTGTGAAAGATCCTCTATTTGCTGAGAAGTGCTATCTAATGGTTGAATCAAATCCACAGACATATGAATATGCAGCACATGATCTAATATGGAAAACAACCATGAAAAAATAATTCATCTCGCTCCAGAAGAACAACACTTGGGAACTGGTTGATTTCCCCCCAGGGAGGAAGCTAGTTCAATGTAAGTGGGTTCTCAAGACTAAGTTTTCTGCTTATGGTTCACCTTTGAAATATAAGGAAATATTGGTAGCCAAGGGATACTCACAAGTACATGGTATTGACTACAAATAAAACTTTGCACTAGTAGCAAAGATGGACTCCATAAGGCTAGCTCTAGCCATTGCAGCTTCGAAGCAGTGGGAAGTGCATCACATGGATGTGAAATGTGATTTCCTAAATGGAGATCTCATTGAGGAGATTTACATGCAGAAACCTGAAGGGTTTTCTTCTAATCCATATTTCGTGTGCAAGTTAAAAAAATCATTGTATGGGCTCAAGCAATCCCCCAGGGCTTAGTATGCCAAGATTGATGTATTTTTTCTATCAATGAGTTTTGTTCAATGCAACTATGATCCAAATGCCTATTTGAAGCTGATTCATGGTTCTTTGATGATTATTGTCTTGTATGTGGATGACTTACTGATTACAGGAAGTTCAAAGAAAGAGATTGCCTCCTTGAAGGATGCAATGAACCATGCATTTTCTATGACAGATTTGGGATTGTTGAGCCAATTATTGGGTCTCAAAATTGCTCAATCCGAACATGGAATAAAATTAAATCAGTACAAGTATGCTTCATATTTTCTCATCAAGTTCAACATGAAATATTTCAAGCCAAGCAAGACTCCCTTCCTTTCAGGAGTTAAGCTTGAAGAAGTAGGTTCTTCTCCTATGGTAAATAATACACTATATAAGTAGTTTATTGGGTGTTTGATTTATCTTGCACACACTCAACCTAATCTATCTTATGCAGTTAGTGTGGCTTCGAGATACATGGATCAGTCTCATGAGATCCACTGGAGAGCAGCCAAAAGGATCCTAAATTTTTTTCGAGGAATAAGGACTCATGGGATCTTCTACAAAGAAAAATATGATCTTGATTTGATTGGATTTACTGATAGTGATTGGGAAGGTGACAACACAAATCGAAATTCTACATCAGGATATGTGTTCATGCTTGCACAAGGACCAATCAACTATTCAAGCAAGAAGCAGAGTGCCATAGCACTCTCATCTACAGAAGCAGAGTATAGAGGAGTTGTAAATGCAACAAATCAATGTTTGTGGTTGCAAGGGATACTTGGATAATGTGGCCTCGAATCAAAGTTTTCAACCATTATCTACTATGATAATCAGAGCACCATTCGAATTTGCAATGATCTAGTTCAAAAACAGCGAACCAAGCACATTGAGATCCATATGCACTACATCATATAGCTTGTGCATGATGGTACCATTGTTCTACTCTTATGTGCATCTTCAGAACAAGTAGCAGACATCTTCACCAAAGTTTGTTAGAAGACCTTCAACAATCTCAAATCACTGCTGGGGATTGCCGATCATGCTGTGAATCATGATTGATGACAAGATTTCCAATTTTTTTTTTTCTTGTCCATGTTTAAGGGAGGATTTTCCCACTGGGTTTTTTCCTCTTTCCTTGGTTGTATGGACAAGAAGTATGTAAAGGGTGACTAAACCTTGTTTCTAGGCCCTATAGTTTTCTGATATTTACTCATAAAGTCAGGCTTAAGGGGGGGCATTAGAATAATGAACCCATAGTTACCTACATTAGACATTGATTTAATTATTTTTGTCTTATTACCTAGTTTCCTAGATTCCATTCTATGATAGTTTCCTTCTACATGTCCTAGTGTTAGATTTTAAACATTAAGCTAGCATTTCATTAGGATCTTTAACTGAGAGAACAACAAGCATAGCAATCAAACACAAGAGACAATGAACACAGTGTTTTTCCTTGGGGAAACCATAAATGGAGAAAACCCCGCAACTTCCTCAAAGATAGAATCAGCACCAAAGTGAAACCCAAAAACAGTAAGATGATCTCCCGATAGCAATAACCTCTTTGTTCCTTGCCCCAGTGTCTTTCTCTTCCTTAGCTATGTGCTACAACTGAGTGTGAGTGATTGTGTGATAAATAGAGAGGCTATCTCTCTATTTATACTAATTCTCGACTTGACTAAACCCAACTAGGGCCGACTTCACTAGCTGAGTCTAATAACCCTAGTGCCCTGGAACTGCGGGGACTTTAACCCTTAGACAATAGGAGGGTTACCCACCTTGACTTGACATGACTTGTTTACATTATAGAAAATTCTCGATAGGAACATCGGGGTATGACATGACTCAAGTTCATTACAAATACATCCCGAAATAAACATCGGGTTACAATACATAAGAAATACAAGTGAATACATTCCAAAGTTACAATTACATCAACACTCCCTCTTAACTAGGAAGGTATTCTCTCGACACAATTTGTCAGCACAAGTATTCTTCTCTGTATCATCTGGATCATCATCGAGTCTTCGTCATCTTCACCTGGATCTGGATCATCACTAGATCTGGATCATCCCTTGATTTGGATCATCTTTGGAGCATCATCTTTGGATCTGGATCATCCCTTGATCTATATCATCTCTGTTGGATCATCAACACTCAATCTTCAAGGATGCTATCTCATGATTCTTCTTGTCACAGGAATTTCTACAGATCCATCCCTTTTTCATGCTGGTTGTAGGCCTACCCTCCATGTAGGTCTTTTCCGGCACTTATATCTAACCCTAAGTTAGAATGGCATGCCCAGCACTTACATTTGATCATGTCAGAACCAATCCTATAATCATATCAGAAAGGAAATGCCCAGCATTCACATCTGACCATGTGGGAATACCTCCCACAACCCTGTCAGAAAGCCCCAACACTCACATCCGTCAACCAATGTTGGAAAGGCCCAAGACTTACACTTTTCCATGCGAGGAACCAATCCTCCATGTCAAAAGGATCTGCACTTACATCTGACAACCAATGTCAGAAAGGATCAACACTTATATTCGACCATGTAAGGAACCAATCCTTCATGCTGAAAGGGCTCTGCACTTACATCTGACAACCAATGTCAAAAGGGCATGCACTCACATCTGATCATGTAGGAACCAATCCTACAGTCCAATCAGAATGGCCCCCAATCCCAGACTGAGCTACCTAGTAACTTACCAGGTGCCTCCATTCCCATAATGGAATTCAACACTTACTTCTGATCATGTAGGAACCAATCCTACAGTCACATCAGAATGACCCAACACTCACATCTGACATGGAAGGAACCAATCCTCTAACCATGACATAATGGCTCAGCCCTTACATCTGACCATGGAAGGAACCAATCCTCTCACCATGTTAGAATAGCTATGGGTCTCATCATTTTCCCTTGGAGGAAACCTCGATCTGGAGAACACCAAGCTCCTCCTTGAAGTACTCAAACTTCACCCTAGCCAATGGCTTTGTCAACACATTAGCTATATGTTCCTCCGTCACAACATACTGGAGCTTCACTGATCCCCTCTGCACCATATCCCTAATATAGTGATACTTGATCTTGATATGCTTCGACTTGTCATGGAACACTGGCTTCTTTGACAACTTCACGCAAATCTGGTTGTCACAATGCATACAAGTAGCATCCATCTAGAGATCAAATAAATCAAACAGTAGCTTCCGCAACCATATTGCCTCACAACAGCTGAACAAGCTGCTACATACTCTTCTTCAGCTGTACTTAGTGCCACACGGGATTTCTTCCTACCTGATCCCATAATAAAGAAACAACCTGAAGTGCTCTTCCTATCGATGGCACTGCCTGCCCAATCTGAATCAACATAACCCTCCAGGTTAATCTTCTGATTCTCCTTGTACTTGAACCCATAATGAATTGTACCCCTAAGGTACCTCAAAATATGCTTTGTATCAATCAAGTGAACATGTCTTGGATCTGTCAAGAACTGGATCAAGGTGTTCACAGCAAAGCAAATGTCTAGTCTCGTGTTTGTCAGGTACATCAAGGACCCAATCATCTGAAGATACATCATAGCATCAACTGCTTCTGATGAAGCATCACTCAATAGATTAAGGTTTGATGCCATAGGTGTGGTAATGGCCTTGCAGTCCATCATCCCAAACCTCTTCAGGATCTCTACGGCATACTTCCCTTGTTCGAGGGAGATTCCATCCGCATTCTACCACACCTCCATGCCTAATAAATAATGCATCATACCCAAGTCCTTCGTTTCAAACTCGACAGCAAGCTTTCTCTTCGTATCAGCAATCAACCCATCCATACCTATTACAAACAAATCATCTACATACAGTAGAAGCATCACTGGGTTGCCATCTTCAATGTTGTATTAAAGGTTGGAATCTGCTTTACTCTTAATAAAGCCTAAACTGGATAGAAAGCTATCAATTCTGCCGTACCATGTCCTGGGTGCCTGTTTCAAACCATATAGGGCTTTCTTCAATCTACACACATGAGACTCCCTGTCATGTGTCTCAAAACCGAGTGGTTGTTCTACATACACTTCCTCTTCCACTACACCATTCAAGAAAGCAGTCTTGACATCCATTTGGTGTATCTTCCATTTCATCACTGTAGCCAAAGAAAGCACAAATCTGATGGAAGTGTATCTGGCTACATGTGCAAAGGTTTCTTCATAGTATATTCCTTCTTTCTGTGAGAAGCCACGAGCCATGAATCTTGCCTTATATATCTCTATGCTACCATCCGCAACATGCTTGATCTTGTAGATCCATTTGGAAGATACAACTGACTTCCCTTCTGATCTTGGGACAACATCCCAAACATCATTCTTCATGATCGATTAATACTCTTCGATCATAGCATCCTTCCATTCTTTTCGTTCTGCAACTTCTTCATAACTAGAAGGTTCTTCATTGATAAAGTCACATAGTAAAGTTACATATCTGGAGCAAGATCTGGTTCTCTTTCTTTCTCTATGATTCTCTTCTAGAGCCCCATATATTTCTATACCTTGGATAATTTCTTGTACCCAAGCATGTTTCCACTTGTGAGGATTCTTCTCCTGAGGTGGATCTACAGGTATTTGTGGTTCTTCAAATTCTCGATCTTCTTCTTGAATTTCTTCATTAATGGTTGTATCATGAATTTTGGGTGCTTTTGCTTCTTCAGTATCTTCAGCATGTCTCTTTTTGGATTTGTTGTAAGCTGTGTCTTCATCAAATGTTACATCCCTATTTATGTCGATATTCTTGTATCTTGGGAAGTATATTCTGTAAGCCTTCGAGCTTTCAAAGTATCCCATAAATATACCCTTCATTCTTGAAGGATCTAGTTTTGTTCTCTTCTCTTTTGGAATGTGTATGTACACTAGACAGCCGAATATTCTGAGATGGCTGACTTCTGGTTTCTTACTGGAGAATACTTCTTCAGGAGTCTTGTTCTTGAGTACTCTGTGTGGAGTACGGTTATGTACATACACCGCTGTTCTGGCAGCTTCTTCCCATAGATGCATAGGAACATCTTGATCATGAAGCATTGCTCTTGCAGCTTCCATGATAGTTCTATTCTTCCTTTCTGCAACCCCATTCTATTGTGGATTATATGGAGTGAATAAATCCCTCTTAATCCCTAATTCTTTGCATAAGCATTTGAATTCATTTGATGTGAATTCTCCGCCATTATCTGATTGAAAGGTCTTGATCTTCTTTTTTGTGTGGTTCTCGATCAAGGCTTTGAATTCCTTGAACTTGCTGAAAACTTCATCTTTGTTCTTCATGAAGTAAATCCATGTCTTTCTAGAAAAGCCATCAATGAAAGAAACATAGTATACACACCCACTTAGTGAACTTGATGACATTGGTCTGCATACATCGAAGTGGATTATTTCCAAGATTCCTTTTGTCTTGCTCTCGCTACTTGGAAATTCCTTCTTTGTATTCTTTCCTTTTGCACATCCTTTGCAGGCCCCTTCATGTTTTGCTTGAATTTCTAGAAGACCTTCAACAACTTTGCTTGCAAGTGGTAGTGCTATGTAATGCACATGTGCAAGCCTTCTGTGCCAAAGTTCATTTGGCTCTATTGTGTCATGGACCATAGCTTGTTCTTGATGGCCCTTCAGTTTGTATAAACCCCCTTCTTGTTCTCCAATAACTATTGCATCATCAATAGTCTTTCCTCTTGGCCATATACAAATGCAACCCTCATGCCTTTTGCATCCAATGCTGATATGGATAGAATATTCTTCTTCAGTCTTGGTACAAACAAGACATCTTTCATTTTCATAGACTTTCCAAAGTCTAGCTTATAGGAGGATTCACCACTACCTTTTATGGGATATTGGCAGTCATCCCCAAGATTCACCTTATGGGGTGAATTATGTTCGGATAGTTTCTCAAAGGATTCTTTGAAACCTATCATGTGCTTGGAGGGCCCACTGTCAATAAGCCAATCTTTGCTTCCATGAGTGATAGTTCCCGTGAGAGTGGAGATCAGAACATATTCATATTCACTTGAAGAGTCTTCACTTTCTTATTTTACTCTCTTCCTGGGAGGATCATCATCCTTAGCAGTGTGAGCATGATGTCTACTTTTGGATTTCTTCTTCTCCTTGGATCCATTCTTATTCATGGGACAATTTCTAGCAAAGTGTCCTATTTCATCACATGTATAACATCTGAATTTGGATGAATCCTTTCTTGTTTTGTTATGTTTCTGATGAGAATTCTTACCTTGGTGATGATTATTTCCCCTTCTTCCTTTCTTGGAGTGTACTGTGAGAGCTTGATCTTCACTTCCCATCTTTTCTTCTTGAGCAGCTATCTGAGCTTCTTCTTGAGAACATTCTTCCCATAGTCTACTGAACTTGACCAACTTCTTTCTAGCACAGATTCCTTGGATGAAAGAATCACATGACCTAGGGAGGCCATTCAATGTTGTCATCACAATTCCTGCATTCTCCACTTCTTCATCTACTTCTTCCAACTGTTCTTTGATCTGGGAGACCCTTGTGAAGTATGACTAGATGGTCTCCTCATTCTGGATCTTGACATTCTTCAACTGGTTCCTTAGAGTCATCTTTCGATTGATGTTCTTCCCTTCAAACAGTTTGGTTAGGGAATCAAACATGGATTTAGGTGTCTTGAGGGAGGACACCTGTGGAATGAGGTGATCCTTGATAGAATCTGCAATGATCCTCTTTTCCATAACCAACTTCTTCTTATGTAAGGCCTTGGCCTCATCTCCCTCTGGAACTGGAACCTCCTCATGGATGTAGGAGTCCAACTCATTTTCTTCCAGGACCAAGGAGATCCTATACTTCTAGGCTCAGAAGTTGTCAGCACCCTTAAGCTTTTCATCAATATTGGTATGATGAGACATCTTAACTGAGAAATTCAAATGGAAATACAAAAGATTTAGATCTTACCAGGTCAAGATGTTGGATCTGGATTTGGAGCTGAAATCCTGCAGTGCTGGTTCAGGAGCAGATTATGGTTTTGCTTTTCCAGAGTTTTGTCCAACCAAATGCTTTGAATTTGATCCCTAACTTTGATTTTGGGGATGAGATCAATCCAGGCCTGGGCTCACTGGAAAATTCCACTTTTGTGAAAATCCCTAATTTTCGGCAGTAGTGTCGGGTCCAAAACTAAAAAACCTCAGAATTGGATTCTGCTTCGACAGAAAAATGTGCCCTAAGGAGGAAATTTATTCCACCCTACTTTTGCTGAAAAACTGTGGAGAGAGATCCACAAAATAGGAAGCCCTAGTTCCTATAGCTGCACAATGTCTTCTTCTCAGGTTAGCTCTGATACCATGTTAGATTTTAAACATTAAGCTAGCATTTCATTAGGATCTTTAACTCAGAGAACAACAAGCACATAAATCAAACATGAGACATTGAACACAGTGTTTTTCCTCAAGGAAACCATAAATGGAGAAAACCCCACAACTTCCTTAGAAATAGAATCAGCACCAAAGTGAAACCCAAAAATAGTAAGATGATCTCCTGACAAAAGTAACCTCTTTCTTCCTTGCCCCGGTGTCTTTCTCTTCCTCAGCTATGCGCTACAACTGAGTGTGAGTGAGTGTGTGATAAATAGAGAGGCTAGCTCTCTATTTATACTAATTCCTGACTTGACTAAACCCAACTAGGGCCGACTTCACTAGGTGAGTCTAATAACCCTAGTGCCCGAAACTGCGGGGACTTTAGCCCTTAGACAATACGAGGGTTACCCACCTTGACTTGACATGACTTGTTTACATTATAGAAACTTCTCGATAGGAACATCGGGGTATGACATGCCTCAATTCCATTACAAATACATCCCGAAATAAACATCAGGTTACAATATAAAAGAAATACAAGTGAATACATTCCGAAGTTGCAATTACATCAACACCTAGAAGTCAACACATGCTAAAAATGAGTCATGGAGCGCTTGAGAAACATCCTGGAAACCCAATTTAGCATGTCTAGTTTATTCCAGATTCTCTAAAGTGCATATCTTCTTTTTCTGAAAAGCTACCTTGTTTTATTTCTGATTTAAGGCAAAAGGAAAAGCTAGACTAGGTGTAGTTGACTTGTTTTTTTCCCACATCATCCTCCATCCTTTTCTCCAAATAAAAGCATGTATGAGTTTTCTTTCCATCCCAATTTAGCTTTCCCATTTGACTTAGCAAATTCGTGAGCATCTACTTAGATTTGGAAATTGCTTTATGCACCTATGGGGGATTTGACTAGATTTGGTAAGCTTGATTTTTTACTATTTTGAATGACATCTTTATGCGTTCAAATATATCATGTAATTATATATTACATCAGCCTATTAATTCACAAGTTTTTCTATTGTACACTTACTCAATACATATTAGTGTTATGATCCAATTTCAGTCTCCTTTGGTGTTAATTTTGCGTGTTTAATTAGCTATTTTGTGAGTGTAATTTTTTTATCTCTTGGGTTCAATTTCCATAATCACCTCTGAGACAGGGATATTTTTGGACTCAAAAAATATTAAAGCCACAGAATATTGGCCTACCCTTACTAGTGTCACCGAAATTAGATATTTTTTTGGGATTAGCTGGTTATTATCGGAAGTTCATTGAGAAATTATCGAGGATAGCTTGTCCCATGACTACTTTGCAAAAGAAGGAAAATAAGTTCTTATGGACGACCAAGTGTGAAGAAATTTTTCAAAATCTTAAGCATCTTTTGATGACTACAATGATACTATGAATTGCAGATCCTGATGGGGATTTCGTTGTTTGCACGAATGCAAGCAAGGAAGGTCTCGGAGGAGTCCTCTTGCAAAACGATTATGCGATCTATTATGAATTGTGAAATTTAAATGAACATGAGTAGAACTACCCCACAGATGATCTTGAGTTAGCGACCATCATCCACGCCTTGAATATGTGGAGGCACTACCTCATGGGAAGGAAATTCCTTCTGAAGAAAGACAAAATGGGTCTAAATTATTTATTTGAGCAGCATGATTTGAATTCCAGGAAATCTAGATGGTTGTATTTCCTTAGCGAGTACCATTTCAAACTATGAGGTTACTTTAATTCAAACCGATTCAAATTTACACAAGAGGATTAGAACAGCCAACAGATTTGACCCTTTCTATGTTGAAATCCTCAAGAAGTTCTAAGAGGACAGGTATTTTCAACAACAAAAAGAGTACAAGGTAGAGAAAATAGGATTTCTATGGTCCAAAGAGATTGTACATTCCAGAAGGAGGGGGACATTCAATCTAGCATCATCACGGAATTTCATCGGACACCCTACTCGGAGCATCTGGGATATCAAAAAATGATATCTGCAGTTAAGAGACACTTTTTCTGGCCTAAGTTAAAGGCTGACATAATGTTTTTTATCACGAAATGTCAAGAATGTCAGCTGGTCAAAGTTGAGCAATAGCATCCTTCGTGGTTGTTGCAGCCATCCATTCCAGAATGGAAGTGGGAGGTCAATAGTATGTATTTTATCACGGGTATACCTAAGAGTAAGAACAAAATGATTCTATATTTGTAGCAGTTGAAATTTTTTCAAAAGTAGCACACTTCATTCCAGTGAAGTCCACCTACAAGGCAGTACACATTGTCAATATATTCTTGAAGGAGATATTTAGATTACATGGGATACCCAAGGAAATTATCTTGGATTGAGATACAAAGTTTACCAAGGACTTTTGGAGATTCTTATTCTCATTATTAGAGATGCAGTTGAAGTTTAGTACTTCTTACCACTCGCAGAAAGACGGGAAGACAGAAAGGGTAAACCATTTTATTGAGGACATTCTTAGGATGTATGTCATGAACAACCCCACCAAGTGGGAAGATTACCTGCATCTTGTAGAGTTTGCATATAACAATGGGTACCAGAATTCCTCCAAGATGAGTCCCTTTGAGGTACTCTATGGACGGAAGTCTAGAACATCGGTGACTTGGGATATCCCAGTGGATCATCTCATTTTAGGGCCTAACTTATCAAAGGACTTGCAACAATTGGTTATTAAGGTACAGGTGAATCTTAAAGAAGCACAAGACCACCATAAAAGCTACACGGGTAAGAAATAAAGGATAAATATTATCAAGTAAGTGACCATGTCCACTTGAAAGTAAAAGCAAAACGAAGCTCGTTGAGCTTGGGAAGGTGTGATAAGTTAGCACCTATATTTTGTGGACCGTTTGAGATACTGGCCTAGAGAGGGCCAGTCACATATGAACTAGCGTTACCCGCTCACATAAGAGTCCATAATGTTTTCTAGGCATATTTATTAAAGAAATATGTTTATGCTACTAAAAATGTGATTTATTGGTCCTCATAATAGGTGGAACCTGAAGGGGATTTCTCCCTTGAACCTCTTCATATATTGGACAAGAGAGAGGTCTAGCTCAGGAAGTGCACCATAGTCTAGTTAAAAGTGCAATGGAAGCACTTTGAGGTCGATGAGGCTACTTGGGAGAATCTATCCACCATGAGAAAGGATTACACCACCTTGTTTCATGATTTGATTATGACTCCCTAGAACACCAGGGATGGTGTTGTTTTAAGTGGGGAGGAATGTAATATCCTAAATTTTGACCTGGAACTTATGGGAATAATCCCCATTGATTATGATGTTACTTTGATGTTTTATTTTTGTATATTCATACTAGAAACCCACTTCATATGAACATGATGATTTGATTGATATATTGGGCGTAAGCCAATTACATATGTTTTATGTATGATTTTATGTGTTGGGGGTGGACCCTGAAGCACATGATTGATGAGATGTTTTGTGTTGAGTGAGGAGCTCTGGAGCACATGAGTATTTAAATGTTTGTGTTGAGCGAGAATCTCTAGAGCACATGAGTGTTTATGTTTGTGTTGAGAGAGAAGCTCTGGAACACGTGAGTATGAAAAACTTTGTGTTGAGCATGAATCTCTGAAGCACATGAAAAGATAAATCGAAACTGTTGGGAATAATCCCTGGAGCCTTCCAAGTTGATGTTGAGCATAAGTTTTGGAACATCGGATCCTTGGCCGTTGTATCCCTAGGCGTATCCTACATATACATCCTAGCATTAGCATTGAGCGAGGAGCTCTGGAATTGCACTAAGTTTGTAACTCCCTGTTTTTATCATACAGTATGGGCTCTAGATAAGTGCTAGAAGTTACTTAAAAGAATTAAATATGTCGAGTGAAAACGACTCGAATAAAACATTGATCTCATATGACTTATTTATAAGTGATTAACTGAAATTTCAAATTTTTGTATCTCATCAAGTACTGAAGAACTACCATGCTATATGATGGAATCCAACATGCAAGGATGTTTAGAGTTTCCTATCCTAATAGACCTAACCACCTACCCGACGGCCTTAATGAAGAAAGTGTCACAAATTTAGGGATCATGTTATATAATACCTAAAGACAAATGTTAACAAATAATATATATATAAGTATATATTTTATACATGACATGTATAAAGAGTAAGCATAGTAATAATATTTATATTATAAGAAATAAAGAAAGGCTCCATCTATTATTATTATTACTAAAAGATAAATAAATATTAAAATACCTACAAGAGTCCAAATAGGAACAAGTTAAAAGTTCCTAAATTAAATATTAAAAGTGCCTAAATTAAATAAAAGGGCTAAATCAAGAAAATAAATTATTCTTGATTTAACTGCCCCTTTGATTGAAAAGTCTGCCTATAAAGACCCAAGCCAAAGAGAGGCTTGGGGATCTTCCATATTTTTGGTGATTCATATTCTTCCTGATTATTCTCAAGAGAGTTCTTGGAGAACATTTTCCTAAGAGGAAAAAGGAGAACTGATTCAGAACCTGATATCCCAGTTAGGGAATCCTTACCTTAGGATCTCTAAGCTACTTGCATGTTGGAACCAGCTCAAGGGGATTCGAATTGAAACTAGGATGGGTTCCGGGTCATGGTTGGGTGGAACATGGTAGTTCCCAAGTGATTCGGTTATCTATACAGAGGTCAGATATGTCTGTGAATTTGTTAATGCTGGGTATTTGAGTGTGCAGGTTTTCAGCCATTGAAATAGCTTCATCTTATAGGTATGAGGTTCTGTACTTTTCCCTATAAACTATACAAGTTTTACCATTTGAAGTAGGTTAAATTATTAATGATTATGTAGGAGATGTCTACTATAAACTAGGCCATATTTTCTACATTTCTTAACCTATCTATGAATGCAAAATTTTTGTTCTATAGTTCATTTCTGAAATACATTTTCCTAACCAAGTATTTAAGGGTTTTGTTTTCTGGTTTATTTCTGCAATCCATTTCCTGTTTTATAATTTAAGGGTTTATGTTTTATTTCTAAGTTCTTGTACACAATTTACTTCATGTTGTTAAATTTATTTTTCAAGACCTAGAACTACTTAAAAACATAACCCAAAAACAAATCATTCCATTGTTTTATTATAAACAAAACCATAATCAAGATAACCAAATAAATGCCAAACTAAATCCATCGAAACCTCTAATGGTCTAAAGTCACATTATATATAAACAATACTAAAAACAAAAAAAATCCCATACCTATAAGTAAACATTAAATCAAATAGAAAGTCTAGCTATTGAAGATCTCTAAGGTCTGTAGGGCTAAGGGCCTCATTCATAATAACCAAGCTATACATTTAAACCATAAAAATACAATATCCAAAGCTTGTATCATATAAATGAAAAGAGGTCACAAGATACAATCCTGTGGGAAGCCTTACCAAACCCAAGATATTTTCACACACATATTATTTACAACAATCATGACCCAGGATCAAATCCTGCAGGATTCGCTATTAGCCTTACCAAATGTTGTAATGATTCAGTTATATTCTACACATACCATGCTAATAAAATCAATTGTCGTAAGAATAAAACATAGCCCAAAATTGTTTCTCTATCAAAGTTTCCCCAATTATTTACCAAATCAATCATACAGCCTGTAACACATTATAACCACATATAGTAATAATAACCCCAATTTAAAATTACATGCTATATCTATTACATGGCTCACAATCAGTTATGTAAAATGATAAACCCTATCATAAACCCATTAAATCCTCTGTCAACGCTAAGCAAATAGAAACAACATTCATTCGTAGGGTAAACCCCACAGTAATGGTCTCTGTAAATTAAACAAACATGTAAAAATTAAAATCCACAATTTAAACCGTAAATTAACGTTTCATTCATCTCTTACATAGTCGCTACTCTAAATGGCCGGAACGCCATTGCCATCAATGGCATGGCTCCAATGGCCAAAATAACGTTGTTAACAATCTATATAAAGAAATTAAACAAGAGTAACAAGTCTACACAGAGTCAAATAGCGCCCAAACTAAGAATCATGACCATGATACACATAGTATGAGAATGCTATACAAAATAACCATTATAAACTAATATAACAATTTACACATTCGAGGCCATGCACCATTGCAAGAAATGGTGCTGTCACCTTTACCAAAACTTAAACATATTAACAAAACGCAGAGCCCATAAGTATTCACCATGGCCAACAATACTGACAGAGTATTCATTTACAAAACTAAAATACATTAGTCTCAGCCCGAATGCGCTAAACCCAAACAAAAACCCCAAGTAATATACACATCTCTAGATGCTTTACATAAATTTACAGATAGTCCCTTTTTCCAAATCGCAACCATTAAAACCCAAACCAAGCATTCAACCAATGACGAGATTCACGCTTTGTCAAAACACCCACACAAGAGAAGGAGCGAGTTTCAACTTGTTACAACAGGGCTTACCTGTAGTGAGTAACGTGTTGACCATGGGGGAAACCCACAACCCACGTTGTCCGAACCCTACAACCTGCAATAAACCAAAGCCAATATGAGGAGTACGTCGAAATACCAAACGGAACAACTAAAGAAGTGCTACCAAACCAGACTGGAAGACATACCTTCAAGTGTAGCCATCATCCAAGATCCTCGCCACAATGCAGACCAGAGACAAAACTTCCATAACGAAATCGCAAATGAACAAAACCTTCATGCTATTCCAAGGCCTATATTTTTTCTTGCCCCAAATCGCATTGCAACCATTAACCACCATGCAACACATAAAACCCAGCGTTGGTAGAATAAACTTAGGACTAAGCCATGACTCATGGCATATATCATATGCCATGACTGGCTTACCATGTGACTTCAACATTATGCACCAAGGCTTCAATAAACATAGGGCTACTTTATAATATGTTAAAACTTATACATTATCACATACACCATGTAAATGTTAAGTGCGGGTATAATTAAATCAAGGTCATAAGACCATAAACAATAATGATAACGAGTATAACATAGGCTTAATAACACCCAGCCTTGCATAAACAACAGCTAAACAACCATAATAATAATCACTAGGATAGGACTGTAAGTCTGTTTGTCATCTAAGCAGTGTGATAGTGAAGTATCGACAGTATGTCTTTGGGTCACCCTCATAGTTAGTTTTCCTCCATCAAGTGCACCTGCATGCGGCAAGGAAAAAAATGCATTAGTTCAATAAGAACTAAGTAAGCCCTGTAGTGACAAGTAAAAATAGTTACCTTTTAGGTGTTTTTACAAGGGAAACAAGTCCCGCCACTCCACCCCTTTGATAATATAAGTTAAGTTAGAAATATTCATAACAAGTAATCAAACTTTATAACCAATGAGTAAGCAATCGAATCAACATACATATATATAAATACATAACCATGGAACTCAGATATTGAGCAACATAACGACAACATAGCATTACACTAATATCCACATAGGGAAAACATAGAGAAGGAAGTAGGAACAACTTATGACAATAGAGTGCAGTAACCCAAAGTATGACGCATTCCGCATGAGTTAAGATAATGTCCAGTTCGGGTAGTGTTTGACTAGCCTAATAATTTTTATTATTTTCAAATTTTGGGGACATTATATTAGGGTTTTCTCATTGGGTGAGTTTTCTCATTACGTTCACCCAACCTTGTAATGGCCCAAGCCCAGCTAGAGTCCTCAACATTCGTGTTAAACCGCCTTAAGATTTCGTATCGCTCAACGTCATTCCCCCCGGATGAGAAACATGTAAGCATGATCTAAGTTAGGGTTAAAAGTGTATTTACTTAGCCTGGTTAAAAGTGTTTAAATACAAGATTTCAAGGTCCATTCTAGTTCTAGTCTAAAGCAGAAAACTGAAACCTACCCAAGATCTGAAAAACAAAAACAATTTCCTGAAGATACGCCCAGCCAAATGGATTTTTGTAATGCCAAAATAAATGGATTTTTGTAATGCTAAAGTATTTTATCTGGCCACCACAATAACATCTATTAATTTGTGATTGGGAAAAACGGACTCAAACCGCCAACCTCAACCTCCTCCTCCTGCAGATGCATCTACGTTTTCTTTGGCTGCATTAGTGGTTTGATGTGCAGTAGCCTCCTGATCATCCATCACTGAAGTAGCAGCCTTATAAAAACAACAACAAAATAACATGAGAATCAACACCAAAACAAATCCCACCTTCACAAACCTACTCGGCTTCCTCATCTTGAACATCATTATCTTCTCAAATAAGAATTCTTCTCTTTTTCAAACAATCCAATTCTATCACAGGCCTATGTAGAGTCTTTCTACTGGATTTTTTGGACCTTGTTTGTATAAGTCACTAGATTGTAAACTGTAGTTGTTTCTGAACAAAAGAATAAATAGATTAGAATGCGAGAACAAGGAGCATTGGCTTGGGAGAGTCTAGCTCTCTGTATATGTATTACTGGAAACAATCATATTACTAAGATTAATATGTTTGAAATATGCCGAGAGGTATATATTTGACATATTGATAATGTTTTTTTTACTAAAGAATGTGTGAATTACTTGTATCTAATAGTTAAGTTAATATAACAACCAATTAATTTATGGTTGTTAAGCTCATACTTGAAGTTAGGCTCATGGTGGTATCATCAGTGGATTTAAGCTAATAGTTTTATCTAATAATTAATTTAAGAGTGAATATTTAAAGCTTAAACTAAGTCTTATGCACATTAACCCAACTCTCAAGTGTCAGATGGAGTTCAATTGTCACATAAGTTGCACATTACTAAGTGATTATTCTTGGTGCATGGTTTCACTGCAATCAAGGCCAACTTCTCATGCTAAGAGATGAAGTTCATCTAAATTTAATTTAATAGTTGTATCACTATTGGAATAATCTAATAATTATCCAATATAACCACGATTAGAGTTGAAGTTGAACTAATAATTGTAGAATCATTGGAGTTAATCTAATATTTATCCAATATAACAGTGATTAGAGTTGAAGTTAAACTAATAATTGTACAATCAATGGAGTTAATATAATAGTTGTATCTAATAATTAATTTAAAAGTTAATAGATTGACACTTTCAATTCAAGTAAAAGTCATGATTGGAGTTGAAGTTAAGCCAATAGTTGTGTCATCAATGTATTTAAACTAATAACTAAATATTTGTATCTAATAATCGAATAGTTGAAGTTGAAGTTTGATTTTTCTAACTATCACGGATTGTACTTATCAGATGTTAACTAAGCTTTTTTTTTTTTGAAATTGTTAATTATGAGTTAGACTAACCTCCTTTAAAAAGAATTAAAAACCTAATTATATCTATATGGAAAACCTAAACATGTAATATGAATTGTATATTAGCTAGATGATGCATGAGTGTATTAGAAGTTTCGAGGAGCTTATTAGGAGTTTGGAGGAGTTTATTAGGAGTTCCAACTATTTTATTAGGATTTCGACTCTTACATGAGTGCACATTAGCTAGACTCCTAGATGCGAAATGCACTTGGACTAGATTTGAAGTTAAGCTAATAGTTATCCAATATAACTATGATTAGAGTTGAAGTTAAGATAGTAGTTTTAAAATCATTGGAGTTAAGCTAATAGTTGTATCTAATAATTGACAGAATTAAACTTGTAGTTGTATCTAATAATCGAATAGTTGAAGATTATTTTTAATTTTTACAACTATCACTAAGTGTACCTATCACATGTTAATTAAGTTATTTTTTATTTTTTTGAAATTATTAATTCGTAATTTTCGACAACACCCATAGAATCAATTTGGATAGTACACTTGTCTCATTCTCATTTAAACTTGGATGACGCCCATATAATCAATCTAGACAGTACACTTGTCTCATTCTTGTTCATAGTTGAAAAAGCATAGATAGTAGTCCACCCCAAAATTATAAGATATATACACCTTCGGCATAACAAGAGATTGGCGATCTGAGTACCGCGAGAGTTGAAGAAGTGAAACATGTTATTCATTAGACTATAATCTAGCATCTAGCATGCTGTGCACTATACAAGTACCCTCCAATACATTACTCTTCCTCACCAAATGTCTTTTGTTTTTCGAAAATGGGCGCGAATGGTAAGAGACGAAAATAAGCAATGTCAGATGTTCCCAAACGTTCACTATAACAAAAATCATGTGATCAAGCAAATTATTGTCAGTTTTCTCGGAATACCACAAAATATTTCAAATTACATTTTTTTTGGAAAAGTTTAATAGCCACAACAACAAATCCATTGTTAAATTGTTAATGTCACTTTTTATCGAAACGTTAAATGCCACATCATGTCAACAAATAAATTATTAATAAGAGTTTTTAATAGATTTAATTTTAAAATGAATATATGTTTATGTAATTTTTTAATTGTTTTTATAAAATTTAATAAAATTTATGAAATAGGGTAGCAAATAATTTAATTTAATATATATATTTTTAAATCTTATATATATATATGAGTATATATTTATTTTAAATTTGGATCAAAGCATTTGGTGTAAATTTCTTTTTGATAGATATAGATTTAAGATGAATCTACGTTTATTTTATTTTTTATTTTTATAAGCATATATAGTTTTTTTTTTTTTTTAAAGTTTAAAATATTTTATTTTATGATAAACATGATTTTTTTAATTATTTTTTTATTCTCATGAACATTGAGAACATATTTTCCACGTATTAGAGAGTATCTTGCTATTCTTAATGCAGTAACACCTCAATACTTAGATGCAATGATATTTAAAAAAATATTATAAATAAAGCTAATAAAAATATATGATGGCTATAATTCTTTAAATACTTTATAAAAATGATTTCTCTATACAACCATAAGAGAATTACTATTTTAAAAAAAAATCACTAGATGCCTCTCTCTCTCTCTCTCTCAAAGTCTAGACTAATCCCTTCCATTAACATTAAAATTTGAGATCTTCAAAACCTTCATGGAGTGAATGTGAGGGATCAATAATTAATGGTGGGATTGGTATATACCCTAATGGAGGGTTTGATCCTTCATCTTCCTCTGTAAGTAGGACATCCCTGCTCTTAATTTCCCAAGGAAAAGAGAAATGGTAATTCTCAAAGGGAAGCAAAAATAATTGTTGGGGCACTTAATAGGCTAGCAACAAGCTACGTTAAAAAATAAAGTGTATATCCTACAACATTAAAAATTTAGCGGGCTCCCCACAAAAAAATCACCCTAGTTAGAATGTTTAAGACTTAGAAACCAAATGTCAACATTATTCAAGAGACTTTAGTGGAGGTGGATAAGTTCGTAAAATTGTAATCGTCATTCCTAAGAGAATAGAATTTTCATATGGTTAACTTTAATGGATTGATGATAGGCTAGAATTGAATTATCTCTTCACGCTTCAAACCTCCTACATTCCAAAATTTGGAAATAACTTGCATCTAACTAAATGACGTTCACTAATTTATTCACCAAAATATATAGACCTTTTTGAGAAAAACAGGTTTTATGTGAGAAATTATTTGATTTGTTTAATGCATTAAGAAGGATTTTTATCATTAGAGATTGATTTTAATTTCATACTAAGTTTTAATCCAATGCACAGGGCCTTTTAACAAATTTTTTGATTGACAAATCAATAAGTCCCAACCTGTGTGACACTAATCCCGCTGAAATAGCCCCTACACGAAGAAATTACAAGTGGGCAAACAATGCAAGAGTTTTAAAACCATTAGGCCCTTTTTTTGTATCAAAATATATTATGGAACGAGCATGCAGAGGTTAAGAACAAAACATTAGACACTTTTGTTGTATCGAAATCTATTATGGAAAGAGCATGTAGAGGTTAAGAACAAATTAGACCATTTTATTGTATCGAAATCTATTATGGAAAGAGCATGTAGAGGTTAAGAACAAGGATTTGGTCTAGAAGCATGTTTGAACATGTGCTAATGTACCTCCATTTAAAAAAAAGGACAAAAAAACCCAATTCCTTTCAAGTTCAATTTGTTTTAGTTAAAAGGCAAGTTCAATTTGATAGTCAAACAAAATGGAGAAAATATAGATTTACCCTAGAGTGTATTGTTATGTTTCAATTATGTGACATTTTAAATAGGATCCTATGGTTCTGACTATGCAATGGAAAAATAAAATACAACACTTGGCCATGTTTCAATTAAGCAACAATTTAAATAGAGGCCTATGGTTATGACTATGGAGTGGAAACATAAAATACAACACTTCTTGGTGAAATATCAACGAGGTTAAGAAATTGAAGCAATATTCAAAGTAATGTAGTCATTGTATTTTCATAGAGAATAGGGGCAAGATAAAATCCTAGGAAGAAAGGGAAAATGGAAAGTTTGCATGGGAGAAGGCCAAATGGTGATTAAGAAGTTGAGCCTTATGGCTAGTGAAATAAAACAAGAACACCTAATTTTTCCAAAACTTTAAAATAAAATTGAAGAACAAAATATCAAAATGGAGAGACATGTTAGAAGCATATCTTATACCTTTCAAGATCTAGCATGTTTGGGGGTTACTTATTTAAAGAACTTGTTGAAATCCCTAGTGTTGGGAAACATGGTAAATATTATGAGTTTTTCCTTAGTTTGTGGATCAAGAAATAAATAAGAATTTGACAATGTAAGTATCAAAAGTAGAAATAAAAGATGTAATCTTCCAAAACAATAAGATTAATGGGTCGAATGGATGGTTAATACATTTCAACCACTACTAGAAGAAGACATTTTTACAATTGTGGTTGAGACAAAGACTTCCAGTAAGATCATCGCAAACATAAATTCGACCCTTTAGTATTGATCACAAAGAAAGACCTTCCTTCCTTATTCAAAGACTTTAAATTGATTTCACTATGCAACACAATCTATAACATTATTTCCCAAATCACTACAAAAAGGTTGAAGCTTATTATCTACAAAGCTATTTCGAATCAACAGTTTTCCTTCTTAGAGAACACGGAGATAACACAACGTTGTGGGAGTGGACCGAATTGAAGGACTACATTCTATCAAGACAAAAAATATTTTGCTAATGATAATCAAGCTTGATCTTTCTAAGGCACATGAGAAGATAAGCTAGTTGTTTCTTAGACTAATTATGATTCATAAAGGATGTTGTATTCCTTTAGACTCTTTCAATTAGAAATTGAAATTATAGTGTGGGATATAAGAACACTCGCTTAAGCAACAATTATTGCTTATGTATGAAAATCCAAATTTTATTGTGGGTTACAGTAACACTCAAGTTTTATCGACCCAACGAGCCTTTCATGGTTGGATGGAATAAAAATTAGAATACCAAATAAAAATGGGAAGAATGTGCAGGTAGATTATTAGTTTGCCTCTGGGTTATGTATGTGTGAAGACTTGAAAGGATATCCCTACTCTTTCTAAAAGAAGGTTGATATCGGTTTATGCAAGCTTGGAGAATCTGGTTGAAAATGACTAATGTTAAACACAACTTAATGACTTCAAAGGGAATCAACATAACCATAATTAAATAGCATGAAACTAAGTAATTGAGAGACTTAAAAACATGACAAAATCATAACTCAACTATTTACAAACGAAAAAATGTAAATATTGTGTACATTGGATAACTGGCTACATTACTACTTTTTGTAGCTTTACGTCATGTATATCCATATGATCATGGATTCAAAATTGTTTTATAGAGCTCTAAGGCTCTTTTCCATTTGTGTATGTCATTATCTGGTACATAAATTCATGCTACAAGAAATAACAAGTAGCAAAGGGTTTCCTCCTCCATGGCATTAATTTTATCAGCTAGGGGCATGCTTAAATCTAGCCATTCAAATGAAAGGTCAATGAGCTCAAACAGCTGTCTACAAAATGAAAGAAAACACCTCTATAGGAGCATGAGATCATTTAAGGTCACATCAAAAGATTCCTGATACTTTTAATAAGGCATATATTGATGATCGGATGTCATTCCAAATTGACACTTCCTCTATCAATCCACTATGCTAAATCTACACTTTTAAGGATTTTATGGAGAAATGCATTAAAGACTAAATTTTACCATGCACGCTTGAACACAAGGAAGAATGAAGCATGAATTTAACCATTGTAAATTGATAAAACACTTGCTGTATAAGGTAAAAGAGACAAGGTTTCATTTTTGTGATGGTTGCATGAGTACATTGTCAAGTGTTAAACTATCCTAGGACACCATGGACAATTTTAGCACTGTATATATCCCATGGGATATATTAAGGGTGTTATAAAAATTTAGTGGGCTATTTTCTTATATGGAAAGGGTTTTTTCCAGCTATAATATATGCACCCAATATTTATTAGAAAAAAATAAATCCAAAATAAATAGGCTCATGTATATTAATGAGGAAAATGAAAAAAATTATTTTCATCCTAGCGAAATCTCCTTCGAATCTATCTTTCACCCCCAATTTGTAAAGAAATTATAGTGGAATCATTCCTTCGTCCCCAATCTCTAGTAATGAAGGATCCTATGGGTTATTTCTCCCCTCATTTTGCTTGTAACTCGGACATATGGTTGCATTCTCATGTATTTTTAGTCAATTTGATGTGATAAATTCTTTGATCCCTCGATTTCTAGTATTGGAGTGAAAATCAACGGATATTTTGTTCTATTTAAAGGATACTGTGATTCATGGTTTACCCACATCGAATTGCGCTTGCAGGGTGAAGGTTTTGGGTTATGCGATTCCACTTTTCATTCTTAATTTTCTCGATATTTTAATCTTTGCATAACATATCCATTGCCAAAAGTTCGGGTCTTGAAGGGGCATGTCGCTGATGCAATTTATGAGAGGATACAAAACACAACATTATTTTTATCCAATAATTAACATGGTATGCTTTTTATCATTCTTTTTATGCTTTTTATCCATGGTTACAATAGATTATTATATTGTAAATTTACCTTTTATAATGTTTTTTATCATGGATGTTTTTTTAGGCCTATGAATTCTAGGGAACTCTTGATTCCTAGGGCTCATTTGGTGTCCTTAGGAGTATTGGTTCCATGAAAGTGGTATAGAGATCAAAAGATATGATTTATTTTATCCCTTGTCATGTTTAAAGTATTGAATAACATTTATATGTTGTTAGTGGATGCTACTCTTGGTGGAGAGACACCACATGGTTTTTATTTATTCAAACTGAATTTGACCCAGTTGTTTAAAATGTGCTTTTATTAGGATCTTTCTCTACAATTATTATTGGATGTAACGTGTTAATGAGAGTGCATATGTTCATATTTATGTATGTTATTGTTAATGTTTGGGATGTTTGTAATATAAATGAATGCACACTCATTTTAATGGTAGGGCTATAGTCACAAATGGCCATTATTTTGGTTATATTCTTGTAGATTTGTCCAAAGCATTCTATTATATTCTTTTATTTGTATTGAGAAGTTTGTGACTGGTATATTTTTTTATTTGTATTTCCAAGTTCATCAATTTTATTTTTGACCTAAAATTGTGAGTGTGAAGTGTTTTAGTAATATAATATAATATTTGTGTTATTTTGTTCCTCTATTTCTCATGGCTAGATTATTCACTAAACATTGACTAGGGTTTCATCATTTAGTGATCTAGTACCTTTGTAAACCCTAACCGTCTTCCTATTGTTTTGCTTCACAAGAAAACTCAATCCATTCATCCATGTAACCCTAACCTTCTTCTTCCATACTCCACTTGGCCAAAATCAAAGGATCTCTATGCGCCACTTGGCCCATCCAACTTGGTTTATAGGGCCATGTGGAAACATAGGGAAGACCTGATACATGAATTCGTCGTTCTTCTTGGGATACAGATGACCTATTCTCCATTGTGAATGCGTCTATAGTGGTTGTGCCATTTCTCGATAGCAATATGTTTCAAATAAAAGAAAATTATTTGGTAGTCTCTACAATATGGCATGCCGAACTTATTTGTGTTTTGAGACCATGTCGGTTGGCCAAACAACATAGGTGGTTTAGGATTTTCTCATCATGTTCACCCAGCCTTGCAATGTCGCAATGGCCCATTCCCGACTGGATTCCTCGTCATTTATGTACTTCCTAACATTTACATATATTTAAATTGCAATATGTATTAATATATTTAAAAAATAATTATATTCTTTTACAAACAATTTAAGAGTATATTATCCTCAAATTGATGAGCTATAAACCCTATATGTTTGAGCATATAATTTCTTATCATATATGTTTGAGCATATAATAATTATCATATATGTTTGAGCATATAATTTCTTACTTGAACATACATAAAATGTTTAATTTTGAATTGCTCATGATTAAATATTAAATGTCATTTTATCCCAAAAAATATAAAATATTAGTTTGAATCATTATTTTATATAATATTATTATAAAATTTTATGTAAATACTTATACCATTCATATATTATTATTGAAATCAAATTATTTTTTATTTTATAAAACAAATATTTTGTAAAATTATTTAAATTTTATACATCAAAATCTATATTATTACATCTCAAAAGATACTGAAAATCAAATTATTTTATTATTTTATAAACTATATAGTTTTGAAATTAATTAATATCAAACTATTCAAAATCACATATAAAAAAATTAAATAAATTCATTTTCATTATTACATAAATTTATTTTAATATTTTATAAATATATAATTTGAAATTATTCAATATCAAACTTTTCAAAATCACATATCAAAAAATATTAAACAAAATCTTTTCATTATTTACATATTTTAAAATTAAATATATATTTTCATTTTTTTTAATAGGAAAAAATACTTATTGATATTCATAATGTAAATTAAAGAAACAAGCAAAGACATAATAGTCCAATGACAATTTTACATAGTTTTGTATCTAGCCTGCAAAAGCTCTTAATAGTTTTCTATCTATTGAGCATAAGATCTTATGAGCTTACAAAATAACGTGAAAAATCAAATAAAAAAATGTTGAAACATAAAAAAATTCTTGGATAATCATACCTTAGCTGGAATTACCCTCTAAATGTACTTTTTTTATGGACTAGACGTGAAAAGTCTCAAAAAACAATGTTGAAACATAAAATACTGAGAATTTGAAAAATCTCAAAAAACAATGTTGAAACATACAATACTGAGGATAATCATGCCCTAGCTGGAATCACCCTTTGACTATATTGTGATAAAAAAAACATGTGATATGGCTATACCTCATTTCACCAATATCCATGGGCCTATGCAAGAAGATGAGGGACCTTTTTGGCACGTCAGATGCAATAGAAACCTGAAAAATCAGGCATCCCTCAACTTACTTGGATTTTTTGAGATACTTATGCAAAATATCTTGCATTGAGTAAAAAACATGAAATGTAGGAAATTGAATCACCTTTTTGAATATATAACTTTTATGTATCGAAAATTTGCATAGCTATGTCAAATTTCATTTTTCCTAACAGGCACTTTTTATTTTTCAGGGAAATTATAAGGTATATGTTTTTGTGGGTGCAGCCTTTGAGGGCCTAAATGATCGAATCAAGCTACAAAAATTGACATCCATGTAGAGAACCCATAGCACTAGTGCGGCATTATTTTTCAAAATTTAAATTAGTAATTTTATAATATTTTTATAATTGTTTAAGTGAGAAAACCTCGAAAATGGTACGTGTTTTGTGGGTGCAACCTTTGAAGGTCTTAATGCAAAAATCATGAAATGGGGTTTTGATAGAACGCAGAGGTTAGTGTCTACTTATGCACCATACAATTTTTGATTGAAGTGATCAAGAATTGAAAAAGTTATAAAAGAAACACTAACAGTGTGTTTCACGAGTTAAGGACGTAGGAGAGAAAAGAATTTGAAGAAAAATATGAAAAATTAATAATTTTAAATAAAAGTTACATATTTGGAATCTGTAAAAAAAACCATATTTGTGTTTAAGATTTCGTAAAAAATGATTGTGTGTGGCATACTTTAAAGAGTGGTTAAACACAGGTTTCTTCAGAAACTGGAAGAAACACCCAATTAGCTTTGGTTCATGATTACCATAGCACAAGTTTGGTATTACCGAAGCAAA
>LPNX011164413.1:525324-537824 GCA_001517045.1 Pseudotsuga menziesii
AATTTAAGACATAGTTTTGAAATGAAAAAATGTTAAATGTTTATTCTTTACTGTAAAATTGAAGATCAATTTCTAAATTTACATGATAGATTTAGTTTATGTTGTTATTTGTCGTACATTAGTCATACGGTTTTCAGTGTTTAGAGATATCATTATATCATGTGTTTATATTTCTAATGATATTTTTTTTGTATTTATGACTGTAGTGGCCACTATGGATAACAATGCAAAGATACTAAGGGTTATTGGCCATCTGAGAGAGATTGGTTATGATTGGAGGAATGGAGATGAGCTCTGCCGCTCCTTGTCAGATTATTTGTTGTCTATTGTTGATATGATCGCAAGATCGAATGATTCTTTGTATAGCATCACATCATACAGGGAGAGGAAACGACAACAATACGCTGATGGGTTGAGCTACAACGAGGTATAAAAGCTCAAAATAACAAAACAACACATCTATACCTTGTTTAGACTACCTGGGAAGGATGGCATTCAGAAGATCAACATGCCACATATTTATATTGAGTGGTGCACCTTTCCACCCATCAGAGACAATTGGATGGATAGGTAGTACATGGTTTTTGACTTCCCCCCTCACGACAATAGGGAAGTACTGTTGTACTTCCTCCGAAAGTTGTATGCTGAGTTTGTGATGGGGAAACATGTCAACTATTTTGACATGTTGGGATTTCAGGGAGTTGGTAGGGGGGTGCCCCAACATCAACCCAATGCTAGGCATAGAGATGCCAATCCACAAACACATGCACCCCGTGCCCAACTACCGAGGGCAGACATCCCTCCTACACATGACATGTTTTCCCAGACACATGAGGCATTTTTTACTCTAGCTGAGATGCTCTCTCGACACATGACCAATATTGACCAGAGAGCGCCCTCTTCCTCTACTGGTGTACAACCACCAACTTCTGGTGGTGGAGGGACATCTATTGGTCGGGATAGACTAACATCCCATGTGCCTCAAAGAAAGTCACACGTCTGCACATCATGTGGGGGGGCCTGTTATGGCCCTAGACCAAGACATGGTACGAATACGATGACTGGTGGTTAGGTAAGGACATTGTTAAGACTATATTATTGTTCAATTTTTTATTTTTCCATACTGTATGTAACATATTAAAATATTTGTAATATATGCAATGTTTACTATTGCAGGAGATTGATACCTCTCACGGGGCTGGTACTGCACCCGGTGTGGTTGTACTTGAGGCCCAAACAACCACCATTGAGGTAATATTTAAACATTTGTCATTCTGTTAATACATATCATTTTGTTAATGCATGTGTTAGTCTTGATTAATTTATTAAATTGTCTAGTATTTACAATTTTTGAAGTTGTAGGAGCCCCACTTAGAACATGATGCTGGAGACATTGATATCAACGACATAGTCCAAGGTGGAATTTAAGATTACTTGAAGAATGTAAGTACATGGGTTTTGAATGAATCTTGTTCGAATTATTTGAATTTCCTACTGTACACTCCTTTATAGATAGCTAATATTTATAATTTTTAAACTTGCAGATGCTATTAGCATCTAAAGAGGGGAAAGAAATTGATGGAAGTGGTCACTCCCATGGGGGAGATATGTCCCAAGTAGGGGTAAGTATGTTAAAAAATGTTATTTTTTCAGTACATAATATTCCATCCATTCAACTCCATGTCTAACTATGGTAACACTTTATGACTGCATACATCATCATAGATCCCTAAAATGCCTCTTTGGTTTGGATCTCCCCATAGTCCAAATGTAGATAAGGGGGATGTTTACACTAGACGACCCTCTTCCTTGAACAGAGCGGGTGTGCATGAGGATCAACCTACTCATCCCATAGTAATGTACACACTTCCAATGGCAGTTGTTGGTTATCTATGAATTCACTTCACAAGTAGTTTTTCTTAATGTTATTTTCACATGTTTACAACATAAGGATATAGAGTCACCCGTGCTAGACCTTAGTGGGGTTGTTGATGCTGCATCTACAATAGGGATAAGTCACACTGAGGTACATCTACTTGAATATTTGTAATTGTACATTTCATTTGTATTATTTATGGACATGCACGATGTCTAACTATTTTATCATTTGGTGAATGTAGCCACACCCTTTTCCATTAGTGCATGCAACTGAGGTTCATGTTTAAGCTACGGCTCCTCTTACTACTGAAGAGTCCCAACATAGTCCCCTCGAAATGGTTTTTTCGTTGAGATGTTCATTTTTTACATAATTGATTAGTACTTTCTCATTCATGTACATGTTCATAATTCTTGAGATAATTGACATATTTTTTTTATTTGCAGAGAAGCATTGCAGAGAGACTCTCTGCAAGGAGGAGGAAACTAGAGGCACCTATACCCCCAGCGGATGCAGTGAGTCTTTGTTTTATTTACAATTGAGTCATATTTTAAATTTACAAACTTTATTATTGTTGGACAATACTAGTTCAGTTACCTAATCAAGAAATATTGTCATTGATTTGCAATTGCCAGAGATGCATAGTGGTCGTAGATAGAGGCGACAAGCATCAGGGTCTCGGAAAAACAAGAAAATGTTAGATTTTTTATATGTTAGTCCAGGACAAATATGTATTTTTATGTACAATCCGTAGTTAGAGTATAGGGGCACGGTCTAGGACAGATGTTCTTTTGTTTACACATGTACATCAAATATGTTTTTGATACATGTACATTGACAGGCCATAGATGGGCCTTCTATTTTTGTATTATAACTTTCATGATACAAAAAATATTTCATATCAAGGCTCTTGAGATCTTCATGGTTCAGTATTTTTAGTGTGATTATACATGTGTGGCCAAGAATGTTTGTATGTGTAATGTTCCTAATTGTTTTATAGATTTTACAATTGCATGGAGATATCAGTTATAAATTTGAGAATAATGCAGAATTACAATATTTCGTAATGACAAAAATGTACATTTTAATTGTTTTTTACCACGATCCAATTGCATATACAATGTTATATTAACAATGTTAAATTGTATTCACAAAGATGGAACATACCTAATACATATAAGCACCTAGTACAAGTAAGCAACTGATCCAACTAGGTGGAATACAAAAGCACCTTCCCACATAAAAACTTAACAAAATTTTAAATGATGCACAAAGTCAACACACCTAAGTGATGAACCTGTGTGGTCTACATAAATAAAATTAGTGTTTGACATGTTTTCTTTAATCTAACGAATACATGGGATACACATCAAACATAAAAGTATCCGAGTATTATAAGGTTGATTCAAAATAATGGTTATGACTATATCCTGCACATTATGTATATCCTACACATTATTTTATCATTTTGTTAATGTACATGGCATTTGATGAATGGCCTCGAGTAACAACTTTGAAAGAGACGAAAGTTATGTGTTATTTTATTATAGTTTAAATTGATTAGAGAAATACTATTCTGAATCTTGTTTTATTAATTCATGTTTATGGAGTATTATTTGAAGCATTCGTAGCGTGAAGATATATATATATATATATATCTATATATATATATATATATCTATATATATATATATATATTGTAATAAGGGCATAATAGGTTGGTCACTGGTTTCTAAACATAAACATGTTCCACTACATGGTTATTGACGTAATGGAATTATCTCCTCCTGCATTTCATCATACAAATGCTCACATCACTTGGATGACCTAGATAAATTAATATGGGAAAGAACATTCTTTTGAGTTTCTAGTCCCACGAATGATATGAGATCCTAAAAATCGATTCACCTCCACATAGAGATTGACAACTCCTTTCACCTTGATTAAAACAAAAACAAAGAATATTTCTTGCTTGACAATGATGGGAAATAAGTCAAGTTCAAGACCTCACAATAGGTAACATAATTCTCGACAACTACACATGGAATAATAGTTCGCAACAAGTATTTTTTCAAGAGGGGAATATCTACAATCACCTTCAAGCTGACCTCTATGTGCAAAAATTTCACATTCACTTACTGAGCAAAACCCTTGTTTCCAAAATTGACAAAAAAAAATGATCCCTTATCCATGGACCCAGAATAGAGGGCCACTCTAGCACTATCCCAATGTCCTGAATCCAACGGAGCCAATGGTTCATCAATCCAAGAAATGGTCATCAATCTATGGCACGTTGAATCCCACCTCCTACAGGCTTTCAAGGACACCTGTTAAATCCCTAACCGGGGCATAGAATGGAAATCGTGCATTAAAAAAGGATTCTGGTGGGTCGTGCAAGCATGTTTAGGCAGGTTCCATGTGGGAACCCTAGCCACACATTCACAGTCAAGGAAATTGAAAAGCCGACCCCTATGTGTAGAAATTGGACATCCACTTACTCAACAAAACCCTAGTTTCCAAAGCTAATCGAAAAAACGATCACTTGTCCATGGACCTAGATTAGAGGGCCACCTTAGCGCTATCCTGATGTCCTAAATTCAATGGAGATGAAGATTTGTAGATCCAAGCAACAGTCATCATTCTATGGCACATTGGATCCCACCTCATATAGGATTTCAAGGACACCTGTTGAATCCCTACCCGGGGCATAGAGTAGAAACAATACATCAAAAAGGGCGTCTAGTGGGTCGTGCAAGTGTTTTTAGGAAATTTCCATTTGGGAACACTAGCCACATGTTCACAATCGAGCAATATGCGAATTTGACCCCCATGTGCAAAAATTTCACACTCACTTACTAAGCAAAACCCTAGTTTCCAAAATTTAGCAAAAAGTGATCCCTTTTCCATGGAACTAGAGTACATGGCCACTCTAGAAGTATCCTGATGTCTTGAATCCAATAGAGCCGACGGTTTGTCAATCCTAGCAACAGTCATCATTCTATGGCACGTTGAATCCCACCTTCTACATGCTTTCAGGGACACCTATTGAATCCCTAACCAGGGCATAGAATGGAAACCATGCATCAAAAAGGGCTTTCAGTGGGTCATGCATGCATGTTTAGGCATGTTCCATGTGGGAATGTTAGCCACACATTCACGGTCGACCAATATGTGAAGTTGACCCCCATGTACAAAAATTTCACATTCACTTACTGAGAAAAACCCTAGTTTCCAAAATTGACCAAGACAATGATCCCTTATTCATGGACCTAGATTAGAGGGCCTCCCATAGAACTATTTTGATGTCCAGAATCCAACGAAGAGGACATTTATTCGATCCGAGAAACGGTCATCAATCTATGGCACGTTGAATCCCACCTCCTACCAACTTTCAGGGACACCTGTTAAATCCCTAACCGAGGCATAGAATGGAAACTGTGCATCATAAAGGGATTCTCGTGGGTCGTGCAACTGTGTTTAGGAAGGTTCAATGTGGGAATGCTAGCCAAACATTCATGGTCAAGGAATTTGCAAATCCAACCCCTATGTATAGAAATTGGACATTCACTTATTGAGCAAAACCCTAGCTTCCAAAATTGACCGAAAAAATGATCCCTTGTCCATGGACCCATATTAGAGGGCCTCCCATAGCACTATCTTGATGTATTGAAGCCAACAAAGTCGATGGTTCATTGTTCCGAGCAATGGTCATCATTCAATGGCACGTTGAATCCCACCTCCTACAAGCTTTCAAGGACACCTGTTGAATCCCTACCCGAGTTATAGAATGGAAATCGTGCATCAAAAAGGGCTTCCAATGGGTCATGCAAGTGTGTTTAGCTAGGTTCCATGTGGAAATGCTAGCCACACATTCACAGTCGAGCAATATGCGAATTTGACCCCCATGTGCAAAACTTTCACATTCACTTACTAAACAAAACCGTAGTTTCCAAAATTGACCAAAAAAATGATCCCTTGTCCATGGACCGAGAGTAGAGGGCCACTCTTGCACTATCCATATGTCCTAAATCCAACAGAGCCGATAGTTCATCGATCTAAGAAACGGTCATCGTTCTATGGCATGTTGAATCCCACCTCCTATAGGCTTTTAGGGACACCTATTGTATCCCTAACCGGGGCATAGAATGGAAACCGTGCATCAAAAAGGGATTTCAGTGAGTCATGCAAGAGTGTTTAGGCATGTTCCATGTGGGAACTCTAGCCACACATTCACGGTCAAGAAATATGTGAAGTTGACCCCCATGTGGAAAAATTTCACATTCACTTACTAAGAAAAACCCTGGTTTCCAAAAGTGATTGAAAAAATGATCCCTTGTCCATGGACCCAGATTAGAGGGCCACCCTAGCATGATCCTGATGTCCTAAATCCAATGGAGCCGATGGTTTGTCGATCTGAGAAACGATCATCATTCTATGGCACGTTGAATCCCACCTCCTACAGGCTTTCAAGGACACCTGTTGAATCCCTACCCGGGGCATAGAATGGAAACCGTGCATAAAAAGGGCTTCCGGTGGGTCGTGAAAGCGTTTTTAGGCAAGTTCCATGTGGGAACACTAGCCACATGTTCTCAGTTGTGCAATATGTGCATTTTAACCCCATGTGCAAAAATTTCACATTCACTTATTGAGAAAAACCCTAGTTTCTAAAATTGACCAAAAATATGGTCTCTTGTCCATGGAACCAGATTAGAGGGCCTCCCATAGCACTATCCCAATGTCCTAAATCCAATGGAGCGGATGGTTTTTTGATCTAAGCAACAATCATAATTCTATCGCACGTTGAATGCCACCTCCTACAGGATTTCAGGGACACCTGTTGAATCCCTACTCGGGGCATAGAATGGAAATCATGCATCAAAATAGGCTTCCTGTGGGTTGTGCAAGCATGTTTAGGGCTTCTCGTGGAGAAACAAATTATCGAAGTGAAGGATATAATTATTAGATTCAAGGAGATGTTCTTATAGGATCAACTTCAAGATTCAAGGCAAATGCAATAGACATATCCCAGATAGAGTGGTAGATAATGGTCTTGGGCTATAAGGCATGAGCCATGTAGTTATTAATATAATACAAAAAATCCATTGTAGAAGTGTATTGAATTTATCAATCTATCAAGCGCTCAATGTGTCAAACTATAAATAATCAATGAGACAATGAAACCAAAATATTTGACTACCACATACCTGACTACCTACCTGTGGTCATCCAACTAGATCATCAGGATCACCTCTAATAGCAATGGTATCCTTTAGCCTCTCATGCTCGGAGTAAGGAAACACGTATCATGACTTTGATGAGTTCTTGTTTGGCATTGTTTGCAGCTGGAGGTTTGTAACAATAACTAAGTTTGTTAAATGGTATACAATTTGACCTGGTCTATAATCTTCAAATACATAACCTTTTTTATTTCATGTGTGGGAAATCTATGTCAAATATTGTCTTTTGATAACCATTGACCCAATTGGAAAATCATTGCCCTTGGATTTGCTTAATGAGACAATGAGGGTCTATTTCCCATCCAAGCAACATGCCAGCCAGTAGTCAGTGTGCCATTCATTGTATCTCGGGGCAACCACTGCGTATATGTGCCTTGCATTAAATAAAGTGCATACCTAGGATTCAACTAGATGAACACAACTAGTCGTCAAACATTTTAAAGTTATCAACATATTAGTCAAACCTGGTTGTATGAGATCTGAAATGTGGTCATAGTCATGTGAAATACTCGACTGGCCCTCCTCCATCTGGGATAATTCTACAGTTATTTGTCAACCAATGGGGAGTTATACACGATCCCAGCTGTCAACCCAATCTATGGATTCATAGTTGTCCCATTCACCACTACTACATGGATAACAAAAACAAGAGAGTTTTCTTGTCCACATTTCAATTATAGCATTGTCTGACATCCTAACTGAATGGAATGCATGAGTTCCTTGAACAGTCTTGCAATCATATAGGTGTGATCGATCTACATCGACAAACTCCAAAAATATCTATGTACATGTGCTTTTTGAGATGATTGGTAGTCTTTCCTTCTAGATCCCTGCCCCATCACTTAAGAACACCATGCAACAATGGTATTTTCATCTCAGATGAGCAAAATAATTGTGAATTTCATCTCTTTCCTACGTAATGTAGTCTTGATGCATGCACCTACTCCATCATGTTCCCCTTTTTCATGTCCGATCTCAAAATAGTTCCAAATATGTGGCACCTTGTGCCTCTTGTGGAGAATACACAATTATTCAAAGACACGGGAATTTTTGAATTGCCCCGCACAACCATCAAACCAAATCCAATGTTGTTCAATCTGTATATTGTTATCCTCGAAGTGTTTGTAGAACAATTGAAAGCTTTGTTGTACAAAATTGAAGTCATGACACCTGTCATCACTAATGTAAAAGTGATAATCCTTCAATATAACCCTGTTCTCTTCAATACTATCTGCCCCATGTCTATAAATGATATGGACCATTATGCTGACCTGATCTGAGTGATAATATTGACTAGAAATCTCATTCTGTGGTTGAAGAGTGTAGTTTTCCGCAAAATCGACCACTGATAATATAGTTCCAATAGGAAATGTATCCCTGCATGCTCTAAACTGCTCATCTTGCCAACGAGCCACATGTACATGCTTTACATACTGTTGTGTCTTTTCAAATAATTCCTCCATGCAGTTGCATACCAGTACCTAGTAGATCAACAATAAAGATGTACATATCAATAGGTTGTTACATATATGAAGTGACAATAGATAAAGGAAAAATACTATTCAGGAACTCGTTGCTAACCTGAGAGGTGACCAATTGTATTTTTTCCTTTCATTCCCTCCACAAATATCATACGTGACATATTTAAATGATTGCAAGTTCACTTCATGTCTCCCAAGTTCATGCTCATCGGTGACATGTATGCATTTGTCCAAAAATTCCATTCCACCACACCTTGGGCATGTCCCATCTACGCAAGGCCTTTGATAAAATGTGTAACCTTTTGTCCTTCTACACAAGATGCTATGGATAAACTCTCTAGATGATGTCGGTGGTAATGTAGTTGAGCATTCTTGCACAAGAGTGTTATGAAAAACATGCAATATATGTATATCTATATCATAATAATAAGCGTACTCAATGTGATATCGACAACATGTGTTACGAGTTGTGTTTATTTTGACATACCATGGTTTGCATTTCTTGAAGGATCTTTGGCCCAAGTTTAGTTCATTATGTTCATGCCTAAATCTCTCATATAATTCTGTTTGTTTCATGTCAAGAAAATGTTTAATGTGGGGCTCATGATCCCTTGAACCCATTCTCAATTTTAGTACATCTTTTTGGTTGGATGAAGGTCTACTATTGTCATGCCAAAACTCTTACACCAGTCCCTTTACCGCATCAGTGAGCTTCATATCAGAGTGTGGAAACTTGCCAGCGAAGGACCATACATCTGTTTCACCAGAGTCAAGTTGTTCTCTTCTAGAACAATACCTACGGAGTGCTTTGATATCCAATCCTACAAATTTGGAGGTAGGCTTAAGAAGGAGAAGGGCCCTGGTGCTTTTGTTCATGATTGATTGTGACAACACATGGCGAGCTGCATTGTGATCCTTTGAATGAGATTTCTTTCCAACATTACTAAATGCATCTACCAAACTTATGACAACATAAGAAATTGGTTCAGAACTGTTTATCATCTTTATCTTTAATTTTTTCCTAACAACAGTCATAGACCTAGATTTTAACAACGATATAAATAATCTACATTTATCTCCATCACATTTAGAATCAAACTAGTTGACAAGTATTTGTTGAGCTTGATATGTAATACTGCGTTTAGACATCATACCTTCAAGCAAACCAATGAGACTTTCATCGATTTGTATACGTTTTGGAGTTCTTCAGCATGAAGTTGCTAGTGGAGGTAGGGAGGTTGGAATTGCACCCTGTACCATATCACCTGATCGGTTTAGTGTTTGAACATGAGCTTCATGTCCTTCTGTGTCTTCCTGATAGTCAGATGGCGGCAATTGGAAATACTCTTGGGTGATATGAACAACATTGTCTTCTTCGAGCATACCTTTGGCATTCAATGTCTCTCTAACTTTGTCACTTCTATACCGACATTCAATTAAATCTACAAAGGTTTCAGGTGGCTTTGATGTGCACCTACGTTTTACTCCTTGATCAGTGCCATGCAGTGCTCATTCTTCTACTGATATGGTGACCGAAGGCCCCTTGAGCGAATGCTTTTGTCTTTCTTGATGTGGATTGGTAGGAAGAACTGTGGCATCCTCAACAACCAGAACTGGTTGAGTGTCCACAGAGCGTCTTCGATTGGTCATGTCACTTCTTTTCTTCTCTCTAATTTCTTTAAGGATTTCATTGGGTATCTGCTTCCTTGCTGATTTTCTTGCTTGATTGTGTGAGTCTCCCATGACCACAATGATCAATGATATATATGGTTTCCTTTGCTAGCTCCTCAATGGGAAACTACCCAAGTTTGGTTTCTTTCTTGCTCAATTGTGTCTAGATACTCAAGATAGGGGGAAGATTGGGAAGAATGTTTCCTTTGCTAGCTCCTCAATTCCAAGAAAAACAATGGTAGAGATGCTCTATGGTTCTCCTCAATGGGAAATTCCCCAAGCTTGGTTTCTTTCTTGCCCAATTGTGTCTACATACTCTTGAGCTAGGGGAAGATTGGGAAGAATACATTGCCTTTTCTAGCTCCTCAATTGCAAGAAAAACAATTGTAGAGATGTTGTTTGGTGCTCCTCAATGGGAATTTCTCCAAGCTTGGTTTCTTTCATGCTCAATTATGTCTACATACTCCACCACAGTGACCAAGTTAATGTTTCCTTTGCTAGCTCCTCAATTGCAAGAAAAACAGTGGAGATGCTATATGTGGCTCCTTGCTCAATTAACGGATTCTTTCTTGCTCAATTCATTCTTTATTTCTTGCTCCTCAATGTATACTATGTTCCAAGCAATACTTAGAAAGTTGTGGTGGAGATGCTTGATTCACAAAACAATTTTGTGTGAAAATATGGTGAAGAAGATAATGTTCACGCACTTTCTGTAACCTGAATTTGCGCGTGGACTGTCAAACCTGTGAAAGTGTGTTTAGAGTGTTTCTCAGACAATGATTGCTACTGTTTATACTGAGAATAAATGTGTACGTGTTATTGTTAACTAAAACCGGGGCGCGTTTTGGATACATAAAACGCGTGTGCGTTTTACTCTAATAGAATTTTGGAACATTTAAGAAGGTAGTTGCACGACTAAGGGATCATTCAAGGTTTAGGGGAAATTAACAAGCACTCCCTTAGTCTTTGCACCTTAACATTCCCCCTTTCTTCAACCTAACTATATTGTTTTACAACTCTAGGGATGTGTAATAAGGGGATACATGGGGTTATGTGTGTGTGAGAGAGAGAGATAGGTTAGGGGTTGTTAGTTGTAATGGGAAACATACGAATGTGTGTGTGTGTGTGTTAGAGAGATAGGTTAAGGGGTGCTAGTGGTAAGGTCTGACATAGGGACTTGTGTGTGCGTGCCAGAGAGATAGGGTAGGGGTTGCTAGTGGTAAGGTCTAACATAGGGATTTGTGTGTGTGTTGTAGAGAGATAGGGTAGGGGGTGCTAGTGATAAGGGTAGACAAAGGGATGTGTGTGTGTGTGATTGTTAGAGAGATAGGTTAGGGGGTGCTAGTGGTAAGGGGAGACATAGGGATGTGTGTGTGTGTGTGTCAAATAGATGTGTGTGTGTGCCATGTCAGAGGGGAGACATAGGTTTAGGGAGACATGAGGATGAGGATAATGACGATCGTGATGATGATGGTAGTGGTAATGACGATGATGATGATGATGAAGATGCCGATGATGAAGATGATGATGATGGTGATGAAGATGAAGGTGAAGATGAGGATGTTGATGATGATGATGATGAGGATGAGGATGAGGATGATGATGATGGTGGTGATTATGGTGATGACGATGATGATGATGACAACGATGATGTTCATGATGTTGGTGATGATGTTATCATTGATGATGATGATGACAACAACGCTGATCGATTATCATGGTGATGATGATGGTGATGATGGTGATGATGATGATGATGATGATGATGATGACCATGTCGATGATGATGATGATGATGATGACGATCATGATGTTGATGATGATGATGACAATGAAGACGATGACATTGATGGTGCTGACTACGATGATGATGGTGATGATGTTGGTGATGATGATGATGATGATGATGATGATGACGACGATGATGTTGATGTTGTTGATGATGATCATGTTTTTGTTGATGATGGTTATGATGATGATGATGATGGAGATTTTTATGATGATGATGAGGATGAGGATGATGACGATGGTGATGATGATGATGACGGCGAAAATGATGTTGATGATGTTGATGATGATGATGTTGTTGATGATGATGATGATGATGGTGATGATCAAGATGATGATGATGATGAAGATGAATATGAAGACGAAGATGAAGATGTTTATGATGATGATGAGGAAGATGATGTTGATTATGGTGATGATGTTGATGGTGATGATGATGATGATGAT
>LPNX011164413.1:539980-556175 GCA_001517045.1 Pseudotsuga menziesii
ATGCGCTCCCATTTTGCTTCACTAAAACACGCTGCTATTTTTCTTCAATAAAACACTCGCCCGTTTCACTTCAATAAAACACACTCCCATTTTGCTTCAATAAAATGCACTCTCGTTTTGTTTAAATTCAAAAATGTTTTCCCTCCAAATGATAAGGTCGAGCCTCCACCCATGCTTTCATGGAATTCTTATGCCTATGTGTATGCTTCATACTTTGCTTCAGATTCAACATGCATATGCCTTGGAGTATGATAAACCATGGCTAATTCAACATTATATCCAAATTTTCAATATGCTTGTGTTTAGCCATTCGTCTGATTATGTTGCACACCTCCATTTTTAATGATATTTTAGAAACATATATGGTTTTTTTTGCAGATTGCAAATATGTAAATTTTAACAAGAATACATAATTTTTTCTATTTTTTTCTCATTTATCTTATGTCATCACTCCTCAACTCAAAAGACACACTATTAGTTTTTTGTCCATATCTCTTTAGTTTCTCAACCATTTAAAAAATAAATTGTATGGTACACTAAAGAACACCGACCTCTACATGCTATAAAAAACCCATTTCCAAATAATTGCATTAATACATTCAAACGCTGCACCCACAATTGACGTACCGTTTTCGAGGCTTTATCTCGTAGATAATTAGAAAAATAAAAAATATTATTTTTATTATTTGAAAAATAGTTGCGCACTAGTACTATATATTCTCTATATGTATACCAGTTTTCATAAGTTTATTCTATCATTTAGTCACTCAGACACTAAACCCACAAAAACATATACCTTATAATTTGTCCCAAAAATAAAAAGTGCCCATTAAAAAATATATAACTTTAGATAGTTAACAATATTTTCAATAGAAAAAAATTATATATTTGTAAAGTTCATTCAATTTCCTACATATCTTTCTTTTTACTCATCGCAAGATTCATTGTGTAAGTGTCTCAAAATATCCATGCAAGTTTATGGATGTCTATTTTTTAGTTTTCTATTGCACATAACGCGCCAAAAGAGACCCTCAACTTTGTGCACTCACCCAATATCAAAACGGAGAGACATGTTAGAAGCATATCTTCTAGCTTCCAAGATCTAGCATGTTTGGGGGTTACTTATTTAAAGAACTTTTTCAAAGCCCTAGTGTTAGGAAACATGGTAAAGATTATAAATTTTTCCTTAGTTTGTGGATCAAGAGATAAATAAGAATTTGACAATGTAAGTTTCGAAAGTAGAAATAAAAGATGTAATCTTCCAAAACAAGAATATTAATGGGTTGAATAGATGGTCAGTACATTTCAGCCACTTCTAGAAGAAGACATTTTTGCAATTGTCGTTGAGACAAAGACTTCTAGTAAGATCATTGCGAACATAAATTCCACCCTTTAGTATTGATCACAAAGAAAGACCTTCCTTATTTATTCAAAGACTTTAAATTGATTTCACTATGCAACACAATCTACAACATTATTTCCCAACTCACTGTAAAAAGATTGAAGCTTATAATCTCCAAATCTATTTCAATTCAACAATTTGTCTTCTTAGAGAACATGGAGATAACATAACGTTGTGGGATTGGACCGAATGGAAGGACTACATTCTATCAAGACAAAAAAAAATATTTTGTTGATGATAATCAAGCTTGATCTTTCTAAGGCACATGACAAGATAAGCTGGTTGTTTCTTAGACTAATTATGATTCATAAAGTATGTCGTATTCCATTAGACTCTTTCAATGAGAAATTGAAATTGTAGTGTAGGATATAAGAACACTCTCTTAAGAAACAACTATTGCTTAAGTATGAAAAATCAAATTTTATTGTGGGTTACAATAACACTCAAGTTTCATCGACCCAACGAGCGTTTCATGGTTGGATGGAATGCAAATTAGAGTACCGGATAAAAATGGAAAGAATGTGCAGGTATATTAGTAGTTTGCCTCTGCGTTATGTATGTGTGCAAACTTGAAGGATATCCCTACTCTTTATAAAAGAAGGTTTATATAGGTTTTTGTAAGCTTGAAGAGTCTGGTTGAAAATAACTAATATTAAACACAACTTAATGACTTCAAGTGGAATCAACATAACCATAATTAACTAGCATGCAACTAAGTAAATGACAAACTTAAAAACATGACAAAATCACAACTCAATTGTTTACAAACGAAAAAATGTAAATATTGTGTACATTGGATAACTAGCTACATTACTATTTTTTGTAGCTTTGTGTCCTGTATATCCATATGATCTTGGCTTCAAAATTGTTTTATAGCTCGAAGGCCTTTGTCCATCTATATACGTCATCATTTGGTACGCAAATTCACGCTACAAGAAGTAACATGTAGCAAAGGGTTTCCTACTCCATGGCATTCATTTTATCATCTAGGGGATGCTTACATCTAGCCATTCAAACAAAAGGGAGAATGAGTTCAAACAACTACCTACAAAATGAAAGCAAACACCTCTATAGGAGCATGAGCTAATTTAAGGTCACATCAAAAAATTCCTGACACTTTTATTTAGGCATATATTGATGATGGTGTTTCATTCCAAATTAATAGTTGCTCTATCAATCCACTATGGTAAATCTATACTTTGAAGGATTTTATGGAGAAATGCATTAAAGACTAAATTTTACCATGCAAACTTGAACACAAGGAATAATATAGCATGAATCTAACCATTTTACATTGATAAAACATCTGCACATAAGGTAAAAGAGACAAGGTTTCATTTATGTGATGGTTGCATGAGTACATTGTCAAGTGTCAAACTGTCCTAGCACACCATGGATAGTTTTAGCGGCTATATATAGCCCATGGCATATATTAAGTGGGTTACAAACAGGGATGATTTTAGGGGCCAAATTTAGCCCATGGGCTATTTTTCCATCTTTTTTCCCCAAAAAAAGATTCGTCATTTTGCATTTTTTGAAGCCCTGTTTCGCCCAATTTCGATGGAGTAAAAGTTTTTCACCTTAAAAATTGCCAAACTATTATATAAATGATATTAAATCCTTGGAAGTTAAAATATTTTTTGAAAAATATTTCCAAACATTTTATAGTTGGCGTTTTAAGAATTGGTAAGATTTGCCAACATTTATACATTTCTAAATAAGTATGGTTCCTTAAAATAATCCCTCGTTACAAAACTTTAGTGGGCTATTTTCTTATATGGAAATGGTTTTTTCCAGCTAAAATATATTCTCCCAATATTTATTGGAAAAAAATAAGTCCAAAATAAATAGCCTCATGTATATTAATGAGGAAAATGAAAAAAAATATTTTCATCCAAGCAAAATCTCCCTCCAACCTATATTTCACCCCCAATTTCTAAACAAATTCTAGTGAAATAATTCCTTTGCTCCCAATTTCCAGTAATGAAGGCTCCCAAGGGTTATTTCACCCCTCATTTTCCTTGTAACTTGGACATTTGGTTGCATTCGCATGTATTTTTAGTCAATTTCATGTGATACCTTCTTTGATACCTTGATAGTATTGGAGTGAAAATCAACCGTTATTTTGTTATTTTTAATGGATACAATTATTTATGGTTCATCCACATCGGATTGCGCTTGCAGGGTGAAGGTTTTGGGTGATGCGATTCCAATTTTCATTCTTAATTTTCTCGACATTTTAATCTTTGCATAACATATCCATTACCAAAAGTTCAGGTCTTGAATGGGCATGTCGCAGATGCAATTTATTAGAGAATACAAAATGCATCATTATTTTTATCCAATAATTAATGTGGTATGCTTTTTATTCTTTTTATCCACAATTAGAATAGATTATTATATTGTAAATTTACCTTTTATCATTCTTTTTATCATGGATGTTTTTTTAGGGCTGTTGAATTCTAGGGAACTCTTGATTCTTAGGGCTCATTTGGTGTTTTTAGGAGTATTGGTTCAATGAAGGTATTATAGAGATAAAAAGATATGATTTATTTTATGCCTTGTCATGTTTAAACTATTGAATGGAATTTATATATTGTTAGTGGATGCTACTCTTGATGGAGAGACACCACATTGTTTTTATTTATTCAAAATGAATTTGACCCACCTGTTTAAAATGTGCTTTTATTAGGATGTTGCTCTACAATTATTATTTGATCTAAGGTAGTAATGAGAGTGCATATGTTCATATATATGTATGTTATTGTTGATGTTTTGGATGTTTGTACCATAAATGAATGCACATTGATTATAATGGTAGGGATATAGTCACAAATGGCCATTATTTTGGTTGTCTTCTTGTAGATTTGTCCAAAGCATTCTATAATATTCTTTTATTTGTATTGAGAAGTTTGTGACTAATAATTATTTTATTTGTATTTCCAAGTTCGTCAATTTTATTTGTGACCTAAAATTGTTGGGTTAGGTACTTGTTTTATGATATTTTTTTTGTAGGGGTCATTGAGAAGTAAAATGTTTTTTGGTGAATTGTTTTGATGTGTAATTTATATTATCATCCAGAAATGGATCTAGTTATGTGTGATAAATATATGATTTGGTTAGAACATTATACTTCATTTCCCTCATGATTCTATATAGTATGTATAGGGCATGTTTGACTTGACTTGGATGGCCCTGACTATGCCACTTGGAACCCATTGAATGACTAGATCAAAAGGCCTAGAAAACGCCACTTGGAACACACCGGATGGAATATCCGAGGGCCCTCATTACACCACGTGGAAGCCATCCAATGGATCTCCAATTATTTCTGTACAACCATATTCATCCATTCAAGTCTTTTCATACACCACTTGGCATATTTCTGTGCGTCACTTGGCATATTTCTGTATGTCACTTGGCCACAATCCAGGGCTCTCCATACATCACTTGGCCCTTCCAACTTGTTTTATAGTGCCATGTTTTACAATGCCACATGGAAACATAGGGAGGACCCGAAACGAGCATTCGTCGTTCTGCTCTGGATACGAACGACCAGTTCTCTATTGTTAATGCATCTGCTCGGGATACAGATGAACCGTTCTCCATTGTTAATGTGTCTATACCGATTTTTCCATTTCTAGATAGAAATATGTTTCAAACAAAAGGAAATGATTCAGTAGTATCTATGATAACTTATATGTGTTTTGAGACCATTCTGGATTGCCAAACAACATAGGTGGCTTAGGGTGTTCTCATTGTGTGAGTTTTCTCATTACGTTCGGCTAGCCAAAAAATGTAGGTGGATTAGGGTTTTCTCATTAGGTGATATTTCTCATTATGTTCACCCAGCCTTGTAATGTACCAAGCCCAAATGGAGTCCTCAGCATTCATGTTAAACCACCTTTAGATTTCGTATGGATCAACATCATTCTCCCTGGATGAGAAGCATGTAAGCATGATATAAGTTAGGGTTAAAAGTGTTTAAACATAGCCTTTCAAGGTCCATTCTAGTTCAATTCTGAAGCACAAGACTGAAACATAACCAAGATCCCAAAAAATGAAACAAATTCCGAAAGATATGCCCATCCAAATAGATTTCTGTAATGCCAAAATAAATGGATTTTTGTAATGCAAAAATATTTTATCTGGATAGCACAATAACATCTATTAATTTATAATTGGAAAAATGGACTCAAATCGCCATCCTCAACCTCCTTCTCCTGCAAATGCGTCTGTGTTTTCTTTGGCTGCATCAGTGGTTTGGTATGTGTTTTAAAAAAGCCTCACTAGATGCCTCTATCTCTCTCTCTCTCTCAAAGTCTATACTAATCCCTCCCATTATCATTAAAATTTTAGATGTTCAAATCCTTCATCGAGTGAATGTGATGGGTCAATAATTAATGGTGGGATTGGTCTATATCCTAATGGAGGGTTTGACCCTTCATCTTCCTCTATAATTAGGACATTCCTTCTCTCAATTTCCCAAGGAAAAGAGAAATGGGAATTTTCAAAGGGAAGAAAAAATAATTGTTGGGGCCCTTAATAGGATACCAACAAGCTATGTTCAAAAAGAAAGTGTATATCCTACAACATCCAACATTTAGTGGGCTCCCCACAAAAGAAGAACCCTAATTAGAATGTTTAGGACTTATAAAACAAATTTCAACATTCTTCAAGAGACTTTAGTGGAGGAGGATAAGTTTGTAAAATTGTAATCATCATTCCTAATAGAATAGACTTTTCATATGATTAACTCTATAGGCAACTCTAATGGCTTGATCATAGGCTAGAATTGAATTCTGTCTGCACTCTTCAAACCTCCTACATTCGAAAATTTGGAAATAACTTGCCTCTAACTAAATGACATTCTCTATTTCAATCACAAAAATATATATACCTTTCTGAGAAAAACAGGTTTTATGTGAGATATTATTTGATTTGTTTAATACATAAAAAAGGATTTTTATCATTAGTGATTGATTTTAATTTCATCCTAAGGTTTAATCCAACGAACGGGGCCTTTTCACAATTTTTTTTATTGAAAAATCTAAAACTCCCAACCTGTGTGACACTAATCCAGCTCAGGTAGACCCTACACGAAGAAATTACAAGTGGGTAGAGAGTGCAAGAGTTTTAAAACCATTAGACAATTTTGTTGGATTGAAATTTATTATGGAAAGAGCATGCAGAGGTTAATAACAAAACATTATCCCATTTTGTTGTATCAAAATCTATTATGGGAAGAGCATGTAGAGGTTAAGAACAAACTAGACCATTTTATTGTATCAAAATCTATTATGGAAAGAGAATGTAGAACATGGCTTGGGTTTGGAAGCATGTTTGAACATGTGCCGATGTACCTCCATTTAAAAAAACGGACAAAAAACCCCAATGCCTTTCAAGTTCAATTTGTTTTAGTTAAAAGACGAGTTCAATTTGATAATCAAACAAAAATGGAGAAAATATAGCTTTACCCTAGAGTGTATTATTATGTTTCAATTATGTGACAATTTAAATAGGATCCTATGGTTATGACTATGCAGTGGAAAAAGAAAATTCAAAATTTGGCCATGTTTCATTTCAACAACAATTTAAATAGAGGCTTATGGTTATGACTATGGAGCAAAAAAAGAAAATATAACACTTCTTGGTGAAATATCAATGAGGTTAAGAAATTTAAGAAATATTCAAAGTAATGTAGACATTGTGTTTTCATAGAGAATAGGGGCAAGATAAAATCCTAGGAAGAAAGGGAAAAAGGAAAGTTGGCATGGGTGAATGCCAAATGGTGATTAAGAAGTTGAGCCTTGTAGGTAGTGAAATAAAACAAGAACACTAAATTTTTCCAAAACTTTAAAATAAAATTGAAGAACAAAATATCAAAATGGAGAGACATGTTAGAAGCATATCTTCTACCTTCCAAGATCTAGCATGTTAGGGGGTTAGTTATTTAAAGAGCTTGTTGAATGCCCTAGTGTTGGGAAACATGGTAAAGATTATAAGTTTTTCTTTAGTTTGTGGATCAAGAGATAAATAAGAATTTCACAATGTAAGTATCAAAAGTAGAAATAAAAGATGTAATATTCCAAAACAACAAGATTAATCAATTGAATGGATGGTCCATACATTTCAACCACTGCTAGAAGAAGACATTTTTGAAATTGTGGTTGAGACAAAGACTTCCAGTAAGATCACCATGAACATAAATTCGACCCTTTAGTCTCAATCACAAAGAACATAGAGTATAAGATGTCATATTTTGAGTGAGATCTTCAAGTCAAATCCCTACTCCAACAAATAAAATAAGCTAGTCACATCGAATCGAAATAATAGACAAAAAAACACATACTTCAACTATAGAAAAAGTGATCCTAACTATGGTTGATCCTTGGCTCTTTTACAAACAACTAATTCACTGAAATACCCAAAAAGCCTTCAAAATAATGGATTTCGAATAAAATTAGGGATTAAATAGATCATTGAGTTAATAGTGAACATCATCCCAAGCTATTAAAATTCCAAGTAAGGAGATTCACTTACGAGGAAAGTGAATCATGGGTTCCAATGTCATCTTGAATTAGATCCAATGAAAAAAAGAATGAATTTTTTTTAGGAAGTGATATAAATGAGCCTCGTCAACTTGTTTTTCAATTAACTGAAAAACTTGAGTTCAAGGGGATTTTGATTATGTTGGGGAACAAAACAACCTTTATCAAAACCAAATTCTAATCCTTCAATTGATCCCTCTCTCTCTCAAAGTAGAGAGTAGTCCCTCCCATAAACATTACCATTTGAGGTCTTCAAATCCTTCCTCGAGGGAATGTGAGTGGTCAATAATTAATGGTAGAATTGGTCTATACCCTAATGGAGGTGTTGACCCTAAACCCAACATGGATGGTTTCCTAGATAGTTCATGAATATGTGGATCTTTGCAATTATACATTTACGAGGGTCATGATACACCCATATGGAGCATTGTGGATGTAGGTAAACATGGATGGATTTCCAATAATTCAAAAGTTTGAATATATGATTTCCAAAAACTCAAGAATTCCACTCAAAAGATACACCTTTGCAAGGGTTACAAAGCAATTTCATGAAGCTCGACCTAGTGAAAGAACTGTTTTCCAAACTAAGATTTTGGAGAATGTTTGGTTATGTTTACTTATGATATTTTTCTTTTCAGTCATTGTTTAATTTCAATTGGCAATGTAAGGCTTAAGAGGAGGTGTTAAATATAAGGATTACATGTGTAATAAAGTCACCTTAGTTACTTAGGTTATAAAAGTTAAAATTTCAATTATTATTAGATTTTAGGGTTTTGATAAATAAGGCATCTCAAACTTTATTTTAGAGATGAATCTCATAGATAGGGTGAAGTATTTTCATAATTTGAATATTTTTTTAATATGTTCATCAATTTCTCACTGCTCACTTCACTAAAAAGTAACTAGGATTTTTCCGTTTGGTGATCTAGTACCTTTTGTAAAACCTTCAAACCCTTCAAAACATATGGGAGAAGAGAAGGTAGTTGTGGTACCTAACAAGGAGAACCTAGATAATGCCTATAAATGGGTCATGAATGGTGATAATAAATAATAGTGTCACCTTTGAATTGCTTCAATAGCCTAGAAATATTAAAGAATCCCTAGAGTCTAGAATTATCAATTTCACAAAATAAAACACACCATAATCCACTTGTAATTTGATAAATGGATGGAAATAACTATTAATGAGCAATAATAATGAAATCTCCATAGCTCTTAGTTTAGGAATGTAATGAAGTTTATACCACATATTTGATAGTGTATGCATCCAATACTTTCTCATTACTTGAGCACTAATATCAATTGATATACCATTACTCATATTGGTACCTTTAGTTTTTTCACATTTCTAGTAACCTACAAATTCCAATCTCTTTGTTTTCACAAAGTTGTGAGGTTATGGATGCAAAAACATTGGAGATTGGCATCCTAATCTTGATATTAGTACCTTAAATGTTTTAAATTCTATGATAGTTCTATGGTTTCTAACCCCAAGGGTCCTCCTCAAATGATACCATGATAGTTTTATGGTTGCTAACCGAAAGGATCCTCAATTGGTAGACGCTCATGTGAAAGATCACATAGGCCTCAATATCAAATACCATTGAGTCCCTTGGGGTTACCACTTGATATTCCATCTAGTGATTACCATCATCCACCATCCTAAAAACCATGGAAAAGGGGGGAATTTGCATGGGTCTAGCAATGTAGTAACATCCTCACTTGAAACTACGAGCGAGTGAGGGAGTGAGGGACTATATTTCCCTTAAGAAATAGTTTTATTGTTGGTTTAATTATGGTGGGATTGCGATATTGTTTATAATGAACTAATTCATATGAGAGTTAGGTATACCATATTAATATCTAAAAACAAAAAACAATAACCCAACAATAATCCTCTTAGTCAAAAAAAACTTGATCTTTGGTAGAAATAAAAATGATCCTTTTCTAAATGAATTAAAAATACATTTGCTTCCTTTATCAAGTATAGACAACATAGAATACCTCTATCAGAATTTTACTACAACCCTCTCATATTCTATTAATAAGTTATCAATTGAAGTTTCAAGTAATAAAGGAAATAGCAAAACCAACCCTTGGTATGATCAATATTGTAAAAGTGCAAGGAGATAAATTAAGGAAGATCTTGATGAGTCTCTTAAAATTGACAAGATAAAAATATAGAAATCCCTAACTAAAAGGAAAAAAATGCAATATATTCATCAAAGACAAGAAAATCTCTTACACCTCTTTAAGGTGGCTCCTAATAAATTTCGGAAGTAGATTCTAACTAGAAAAAATAAAGATAATAATAGAATTTATTTACAAGAATGGAATTCCCATCTTAAAATGATTTATGAATCCCCAAATGTCATAGATAACTTTGAAACCTTGCTCACAACAGAATAACTTTTCTCATTAGAAGACATAGATTTTGGGGTTAAGCATCTAGCAAATGGAAAATCTAAATACATTGAAGCCTACCAGGCAGAAATATTAAAATTGGAGGACCTGTCCTCATCCCTCACATCCACAAGCTATTTAATCAAGCAGTCAAGCAAGGGTTCCCTAAACCATGGACTCAGACCCTCATTATACCTATTTTTAAAAGTGGGGATACAAATAACCCCTCTAATTATCGAACAATTATGATTATCCCTCTCTTATCCAAGTTATATGGTATTATATTGGAAAAGAAGATGAGCATATGGATTGAAAGTGAAGGTGAGTGGGATAAAGGCCAAGCAGGTTTTAGAAGACCATAGTCAACAATGTACCACCTCGTTACACATAGGATCATTGTGGAGGAATGCCATAATGATAAATCCAATCTCTTTAGTTTCTTTGTGTTCTTTAGAAAGGATTTTGTTACGGTACCTATAAATAACCCTATGGAATAGATTAGAAGAGCTAAAGGTTCCTTTCGAGTTTATAGTTTCCGCAATAAGGTTATACGATAATTCCATTAACAAGTTTAAGAGCAATGAGGGGTGGTCGAAAGATATTAAATGTAATATCGGAGTTAAACAATGTTTCCCCTTCTCCCCTTCCCTATTTGGAATTTACATCGATAAGCTAGAAGTTTGTTTAGAGGAAGCATGTTGTGCTCGAATGGTCTTAGCTGGAATAGCCATCATCCTTCTTCTCTATGCTGACGATATTATTCCTATGGAAAGGTGTCCATCTGATCTTGATAAGCAACTAAGACTTCTTAAGCCATGGGTATTACTGTTAAGACTGACAAAACAAAAGTTATCATTAAATCAAATCCAAGAAGGACACTTATGCTAATGTTTTCTATGACAATAACAACTTGGAGGAAGTGTCTTCTTACAAATACCTAGGAATTGATATTCATCACAAGCTCAACTCGAACTATAGCATTGAGAAAAGAATTAATGGAGGACAGAAAGCTTATTTTGGTCTTGAAAATAACTACAAAACAACAAACCTTGTGATGCGGGATAAAAAGAATCTCCTCTTTGAAACTTTAGTCACTCCTTTTATCTTGTATGGGTGTGAGATTTTGGGTTAAAACATCTCTAGAAAATCCTGGAGAAATATTGATCAAATACAGAAATGTTTTATAACACATAACCTCAAAATTAAAAGCAATACACCCTACCCCATTCTCCTTATAGAAGTGGGTCTTTCCCCTATCGAGATCCTAGCTATGACTAGGCTCTTTTTATACAAGAACAAAATCAATAACACGGGAGACCATAGACTTCCTAAGATAGCTTTAAATTCCAACCAAAACCACCTAAGGCTCAAACAAGGTTCATATAAAGATACCAGGTCCTGGTTAGACCATTGGGAGATTGACAAAAATGTTGCATTCCAAAATATTAATAACATTGACAATATTGTTACTTTTAAGTTTAAAGAGAAAATGTGGCGCGAGAAAGATTTAAAGGCTAAAACAAAATTAAGATATTATAAGGAGGTCACAGGGTATTTTTTAAGGATTCTAATATTATACTTAAGTATAGTATTCTAGGCCATTGTTTTGGATTGAAAAAACACATTTGTAGATAGGTAGGTGAATATTAAATATGAAACATAAAATTAACACTAAAATGTTTTTAATTTTAGATGAATATTATGATAAAAAAACATATTTTATGTAAATATAGGCGATATTAAACACTCAAAGTAACCAAATAACGAATTTATTTTTTGAAAAAAACCCAAAAATAGCCAATTGGTGAAATTTTACCCCTAAAAATTACCATGGAGATCATCAACCCTACTCTAGAAGATCAAAAGTATCTCTATGTTTTAACTAGTTCAAAGAAAAAATTAATATAGCTAAGACAAGAATGAACTCTCATGAGCTCCATAGTGAAACAAGTCGTTGGGAAGTTCCTAAAACACCGTGGGTAGAAAGGATCTACCAATATCTGTGAGAATATGAACATTGAGGATGAAAATCACTTCCTTTGAGAGTGCCCTACATATACCCACATTAGATCTCATTTTGATAATATTTGTTGCAATACCGACCTTCCTAGCCTTTTAACATGTCAAAATTATAGTGGGCTCGGGATGCTTCTCTCCAAGCTCTTTGAGCATAGGAATACAATTTTAAAACAAACTTTATAATTCATTCCGTTAGGTCTGATAGATGAAACTTTGGTCTCAGGGGACGCAAACCATCATTTTCATCATAATATTAAGTAAAATACGACTTACATGTAAATATTTGCAACAATTATATGATGATGATGATGTTTAACGTCTGCTCAGAGCAAATTTGGTGTATAGGACCTTAATTACTTTTATTATTATATAAAAATGGAAATTATTCAAAATTATATATTAAAATCTATATATTATTAAATTTTAAAAACTTTCAAAGAAAACAAAAGGCTATATATTATTAGATTTTAAATTAGAAAAAAAATTTATTTTAATATTTTATATGAATGTAGTTGTAAAATTAATTAATTTCAAATTATTCAAAATCACATATATAATAAAATGTAGTTGTAAAATTAATCAATTTCAAATTATTTAAAACCACATATCAAAATTCTTATCATTCTTTGAATAGACACTTCTTTTTTTATGCATTGTATGTAAGAAATTTAATATGTAAATTTTTTTAATGGGTCTAATAATATTATAAGGAAATATTAAAAAGAAAATAGATTAATATTTACAATGTAATAATAATCCTCGCGAAGGGTGACAGGAGGAGCATGACCACCACACATGAAGTTTGACAAGCAAACACATGAATCATGCAACCCTCCACTTGGAATCCACCATGATAACACCGTCTTCTAGATTTAAAGGAACCTCATGCAAACATGATCTCAATATTGGGATACTCTAGAACCCTTGTGCAAACATACCACCACCTTATCGCTCTAGTTTTGAACACGGTCGATCATCTAGAAGGAATTATGAATCTACCTGTTCATATTTGAATCTTCGTCCAACTGAACGACACCCAAGCTCATCCCGATAGCTTCAACACTCGGCCTAAGTTCCCCATCATTCTGAAAATTTTCATGGGGGTGAGGTTCGAGGATGCTATAATATCCAAATTGATTGCAATATAAAAGGACTGGGTATTGGTACTACCATGGTTAGAAGAAATAAAACAAAGTGCAAGCACCCTATTGGAATGAGTCATTCTCATATTTTGTGCATCATGGACATGTAAGAGAAATCCAGTACATGTTTCTCTGGTGTAGTTCATCTTAAAGGTCATTGTCTCTTGAGCACAATGGAAGATCAAATGCAGAATAATATTCAATGTCTTGAGAAAAAAAAAGCTCATTCAGGATGTGGAGCATCTCATGGAGGATTTGGGCTCCAGTTGCACCTATGGGGCCCGATACACCAAGACACATACTCCACTATCGTATACAAAGGCTCCTCTGAGCCAACTATTTGTGAAAGTGTCACAGGAACTCTTGAAGATAACAATTACATAATAATTTTGGTTGAAATACTAGACCATCTATAATATTGGACCAGATGCTTGGCGAAGGGGTAGATCAATTTTGACGTGAAACTGAATGCTGTAGATAAAGAGCTCACTAGCAAGGTCTTTAGTAAACCGGTTTCATCCACGATACAAGCTATCCCCATCTACTACAAGCACCATGACTTCCCACCTTGAGGATAACACTTAATGGTGAAAGGAGAAAGAGACACAAAATTGGATTGCAAGGCCCAACCCATTGATATTTCAGACTCATATTAGCCTTCTAATACTCATGTTGGTAGGGGTACTCTTCAATATCTGACCATTATGGATATAGGGGTCACTAGTCAAGCCAACCATGTGGAGGAGAGAGTGTTGGAGGAGAGTACATAATTTATTCAGTGAGAACTTTATTTTTGGCCTAAAAAAGGTAAAAAAAAATACATAATATTTAATGCATGTGTTTCTTTCAAAGTGTTAAGAAAAACAAACATAATATTCAATGTACATAATATTTGATTGATATGTATCCTTAACAAGTGAAATTCCATTTAGATCTTAATATGATTAAAATATTTTTGCATTCAAATATTGAGGAAGCTTTAGCTAGGAAAACCCCTCAATACTTCAATAAAAAAGAGTCAAGTGAGCTTTAATTGAATAGTTTACAAGGCACAACACTTGCTAAGGTTTTGCAAATGGGTTGAGAAGAGGTTTGGGAACGGTGACCTAGCCATTCAACCATAGTAATTTTCTTATAAATATAAAATATAAAAAAAATGTGGCATAGTCATTCAACCATAGGGTGATTCCATGAAGATGGGTAACACTTTTTGGCCAAATTTGGCGATGAAAACCTGATTTTTTACTCATGTGCTAGATAGAAGCCCTCAAAACGCATATATGCCATGTGAATTTTGACTTGCAGTTAAAAAACAAATTGTAGAATATTATGTTGGCTTCATAGTGATATTTTTTAAAAAATATTCCGATGTCATTTAATGTGTGAATTTTTTCATTTAATGAATTGTGTGACCTTAAAAATTTGAAGAAGCTAATAAGTGGCTCGTGTCCACGTAGAGTAATTCAATCTTGCATTAATAATTTAAAAAAAATAAATATATGAGCATGATCCACATAAAATGCACTGTGATGTGCATATTTTTTTGTTAATTATTTTTGCATTATACAATTATTTATTATTTTTCGAAAGTGACCACATTCGATTTCAGCATCGTTTTAAACACATATTTGTCCATGTAAAGGAAGTTTTTCTATTTTTTCAAAAATTGAAAAACCAAAGATACCCTTTTGAAGAGGATACGTCGATATGTGATGTGTGCATTTTTAAGAATTTTTTGGCTGTGTATTTTTAACTCTGCGGATTTTTCTTTGAGCTGCTTCGAAGTTGCAGTGTGGTTTTCTAAGTATAAGTTTTAGAAGTAATTAAAAAATAAATTTCATATGAATGCCAAAATGCGTGTATGATATGTAAATGGATAGAAGATTCGTTGGTGAATTTATCGGTATCAACTCCGCTTAGTTATGTGCTAGGAATGGCAGGGTTTACACCTCTGCAAGGCACAGGAAATTTTTCATTTATTTGAATGTGGGCTAAGTCTGTATTTTTAAGCCCTCGACCGAGGTATGAACCTCGACCAAGGTATTTAAATAGCTCGATCGAGGTCTTAACAAAACCTCGACCGAGGGTTTGTAAAGCCCTCGACCGAGGGTTTAACAAACCCTCGGTCGAGGTTTTGTTAAGACCTCGACCAAGGTATTAGCTCGGTCGAGGTCCTTTAAGGCATAAGACTAGGAGTGAATTCAAACATTAATGACACTCCAACTATAAACTTTAATGTCTTTCCCACCCAAACTTTTAATCAAAATCTATTTAAACATATAATTCATGCTAAGCTAAGTCTCCTTCAAAATTGCCTTAGAATTTCATTGAAAAAAGTTTGTTTTGTCATACAAAGTTAGCATTGTAGATTGTTTTGTAGGTTTCAATTTGGATTGTTGATCAATCACAATGGGAAGCAACCAACGTCGAACAAGAAGAAATGAAAGAAATCAAGACAAAATTGAAGAGAAAAGAGAGAAAGATAAAGAAAGGAAGAGGAGAAAAAGAACAATCTTGAGAGAAGAAGAAATTCCAAATGAAGCTATGATGGAGGAAGCAAATCCCATTGATATAGTTATAATTTCAAAAATATGCAATTTGATTTTCATTTTCATAGTTTACAATTTCATAGATTTCATAGTTATGCAATTTGATTTTCATTTTCATAGTTTGCAATT
>LPNX011164425.1:0-15031 GCA_001517045.1 Pseudotsuga menziesii
TCTAAAACATAAATCAACAAAGGTAAATACATGAAAAATTTGTTAGTGTATGTCAAGAGGTGTTTAAGTTTTAAGATCTTAAACTTTATACAAAAATTCTTATATTTTGGAATAATTCAATTAATGAAGATAAACGAAACTAAATGCAAAAATGAAGCACACCACACTTCATGAATCCACATAAATATTAATCAAGTCAAGCAATGATCATGTACTTGCACATCATTGTTCTACTAGGATCCTATTACAACCATGTTATTTCTTGGCATGTGTCAGGAAACTCTTATTTCCATGAACCAATGCTTTAATAAACGGAAACCACACTTACATAAAATAAACACTTAGATGAAATAAAAAAAAGGACATCATGAATTATTTGGAGTGAGATCAATTGTCACAAGATTAAGGTTACAAAGTAAACTACAACATCATAAACTTTAATTAAATCTCTATAGTTATAGAACTAAAGAATGACAATCTATATGAATATTATTTATTCATATTTATACAAGGAAATATTCCATTGATAGTTCCTTATTTAAATGGATCTTTAGTAACCATTAAAAATACAATTTGGTAACACTACAACTATGTTAAGAAAATATCTTAGTGTTAAACCCCAAATTTCATACTACATACAAATAAAAAGAATCTTATTGTTTTACCCTAAATAATCTCTTAAAGAACCTTAAGATAAATAAATAAATAAACCTTCAAATATAACATAATAATTCAATGACTCAAAGCATTTGGCTCCCGAGAAATCCAACTTATGATGTGCCTACGGCAATAGAGTTTTTCTATTTTTGATCTATATGCACTCATGATTATGGCTAATGTAATATTAATTTGTGCATTAACACTCCAATAGGCTACATATAACATAACAAGTACAATAATCCATATCACCCACCCCAAATGGAATTGCTAAAACTACTTACAAGTTCGAGGGTCCATGTTAATGGTAAAAACCCTTTGGTCTATCTCAATATGCCTTTCAATTAAGATCAGTTTTATTCATTTTCGCTTCAGACAAAAAAGATTTCCACACCCTAAATCCGGGTTGTCAAAATTAAGGAAAATATACTAACACATACTAAAAAAGATTCACTAACCCTTAAATCTAATACTAAAGAAGCAATACTACAAAATACCTCAAAATGGGTTGCAATAAGCTTTGAAATTTTTAATAAGACTGATGGTGTACCCCAATAATTCATTAACAATTCCCAAACTTTGATAGACTCCCTGTTAGTGTATGTGAGAGGAAAAAACACTCCCAAAATGGATTAAATAAACGCTAAGGGAAGGAGAAACTACAAACCCTAATATTCCCAAGGAAAATCAAGGAAGCGATGGAGGAACTAAAAGCCCTAATTAAATAATACTTTTGAGAAAATGGAAAACCATTGATTCTGTAAGTTAATTAAGGTTTTTGAGATAGTACCAAAAATTGGAATTCCTAACTAAATCGAAACCGATTAAATAAGGTTCTCTCAAATAGAAGCTAAACATGAAATCCCCAATAAGGTCAAAGATCCACTTGAACGAAATCGTGATACCAAGTCTTGATTTCATGGTCCGTAGGAGCTGAATTTTCTTCAACTTGATTGAGCCTCGAAATGCTCCCTGTAGTATTCCATGACCTTTGTTCCCACATCCCTGTCCATGTTCTTGATGTTGTGAGACTCAGATGCAACCTGCACACTCCCCTCGAATAATTCATTATCATTCCTCTTAAAAGTCTTCTTGGATTCATTGGCCACTTTAAGTCACCTTGGATTGGATTCATTGGCCATGGCTACCAGCTGGTCTGAATAAAAAAAAAAGGATTTCTACGTGTGTGAGCCATGAGAGGTCTTAACAAAATTTTCACAAACCATTAAACTTTGAATTGATCATTTCCCAGCCAACAATGTCAAAAATTTCAATTGATTCATATGTCTTAATCATGTTACATTCTAATTATTAATATGGAATATTAAACTTGTGAATTTGGTTATTTTTAATATGATTTACCAATATGTTGTGGTTATTAAAATACATCCAATATAATATAACTATACATAGTCCATTTACCAGCTAAATACAATGAATTCCATCTAGCGTATTTATAGCTTGGCCTCTACGAAACCAATGACTCCACAACACTCACATAAGTCATGGCCTCGACCAACTTTTAATTTAAATACACAGTCCTATCAAATTAACCCTACGTATACTATCACAACACTCTGGGAAAGGCTCATGCCATTCACAGCATGGCCTATACCCACGACGTCCATATGTTTACAATACAAGCTAAGTAATGTCGTTAAACACAGAACCTTCAAGTCGGCGAAGTCCCACATAAATACAACATAACAGTAGAATAACATAACGAAATCATGTTATTCCTACTATTCCAAGAAACAAATCTCATATATAAATAACTTCGCTAAGAAACAAAAGAGTATCCAAACGAGAAAAAGAGTTAAAAGAAGCAATTGCAATACTTATCATAATTTGAAAAATCCAAATAGCATTGTAGAAGTTGTTGGAAAATATTTACAAAATGGTTCAACTAAATGTTTCAACTAGACCAAATAATAGTCATTAATGTTGAATCTTGACAATAGTATTAGAAGAACTTAATGAATCTAAGAAATAAACACGTGGATTAAAGTTTTCAAAACAAATTCTCGATTACAACAAACCAATACACTACACATAGACACACAAAAATATATATGTTTTTTTCCACCATCCCTCCCTAATATCCATATCATTCGAATGCTGATTGATTTTCACTCTTAATTTCCTCCTCCTCTTCATGATTAAAATCATTCTTAATGTTGAAAGATTTCCTTATTTCTTCAGGTGTCATCCCCTTCATTATATTTACCACATCTTGGCATGCCAAATCAAACATATTCTTTATGTGGAGATAATTTCCAGCGTGCACAAACCCAAATCTTGATAAGCCAAAATTTCCATAAAATTTACAAAAAATATAGATCTTGAAAAAAAAACCACATACACAACATCACAAAGAAAACCCCAAAAAAATATTGGAGAAATGAGAGCATTTGAGTAATTATGCATTTAATAAAAACATTTCAAGAATATTCAAATAAAGTAAAATCAATCATCTAACTAAGATTTTGAATGTTTAAATAGTAGTATAAATTTTTAAAATAATAGAAAAATGTTAATGTGGAATTCATATATTTAGAGGGTTGTCCCCAACACAAGTTTCATTCTTCATGTGGTCGATTTCACTATAAAGGCATGAGAAATCAAAGGGATAGAGGCTAAGAGAAATTCGATAGGGATTAGGGAATCATAAAACTTACAAATAATAAAAAAATTAGCTCTTAAGGGAATGTTTCTCATATATGAAAATAAAAAATAAGCAAAAAATTAGTTCTTAAGAGAGATGTTTCTTATATACACAAATCATGAGTAAAGTGTATGTTCACTATTGAGGTCAACATATTCTACAAATATTGACCATGTGTTTCATTAGTAAATTGCTAGCTGGACAAGGGATGAGCCCACCTCAAAGCTCCAAGTTACTTTAGTAGAATAGACAACCATGGGAAATATTTCTAGAACTAAAATACTATGATCTTCTAAATTTAGAAGACCTAAGATTTCTATTTCCAAAAATGTACCACATTTACACTTTGAAAAATGTATATAAATTTTCTAAACCTCATGATTGCATAAAAATAAGAATTGTGGAATAAAATATGGAAATGAAACTCACATATGAACAACAAAATGAAACTAGAAATGAGTATCTAAAAGTCACCTGTTTCAAAAAATACTTCTCAAAATATACAAAGAATAAAAAAACTCAAATTTCATACAACATGAAAACAAAATTTAAAAAAGCAATGTTTTAATTGCTTGCCGATATATATATATAAACCTTAGATACAAATATTTTTCTCACTATATGAAACTAAAATTTTGAAAACAATGCTTTAATTGCTTTCGCAAATAAACCTTAAATACAAATATATTGCACACATTTCTTTATTTAAATGGTTCTTAGGTAACCATTAAAAATAAAATTTAGAAAATCTATAGTTTTGTTCATAAAAAATATCCAAAAATTTAGAAGAAATGCATCCATAAAATAAAACCCCAAATTTCATACTACATACAAAAAAACAAAAAATTAAGATTTCAATGTTTTCCCTTAAAATGTATATGGAAAAAATTTAAGATGAATACACAAAGACTATATAATACTCTATCAAACCTTGTAAGAGAATCATCCCAAAATCGTTTTAAAAAAGCCATATAATTGGATGCCTCAAAAAATAACTAAATTAACCTCCAAATGTAATATAAGAAGTCAAATGGGTCAAAACATAGGGCTCGCTAGAAACCACACTTATGACCAGCCTATCAAACTTTTTTTTCGAGTACTTACCTATATACAGACATGATTATGTATAATGTAATACTTTTTTATGGGTTAACACTCCAATATCCTATAGGGGCTAGAAAAGATATCCATGACACTCTTATTAACTCTCTCAAAAAAGAATAAAATTGTTACAAAGTCTAGGTTAATGATTACCGTTTAGTCCAAATGGATTGCAAGAAGCCCTAAAAAATTGAATAATACTAATTATCTATTCCAAAAATTCATTAACAACCAGAAAATTTTGAGAGACTCTAAGTTAAGGTGGATGAGATAAAAGTGCACTTCCCAAAGGATTCCCAAACGATGCAAATTGATTAAATAAAAAACCCTCAATGCAAATGAGTTTAAAGAATACATATCCACAATTTTAGAAGAAATGCATCCATATAAGAAAACCCCAAATTCGTAGTAAAAAAATAAAAAATAGTTAGTGTTTTCACCTAAAATATTTCAAGAAGGATTTTAAGATGAATACATGAAGACAACGCTTAATGGATACTCCATCAAATCCTCTAAAAGGGTCATCCCAAAGTTGTTCTTGTTGATTGATATGTAACTTTGGAATGTATTTCACTTGTATTTCTTATATATTATAACCCAATTTTTATTCCAAGATGTACTTGAGTTATGTCATGCCCCGATGCTCCTATCGGGAAGGTCTATCATGTAAACAAGTCATGTCAAGTCATTGTGGGTAACCCTGCTATTGTCTAAGGGTTAAGGTCCTCGGAGTTCCGGGGCACTAGGGTTATTAGAATCTCCTAGTAGAGGTCGGCCCTGGTACGGTTTTAGTCATGTCGGGATTAGTATAAATAGAGAACTGGAGTCTCTATTTACTAAACAAACTTATACAAACTCAAGTGTAGCGCATAGTTGAGGAAGGAGGAGACACTGGGGCTAGACAAGAAGAATGTTACTGCTGCCCGGAGATCACTTACTGTTTTGGGGCTTTTCTATTTTGGTGTTAATTCTATCTCTGAGGAAGTTGCATGGTTTTCACCATTTATGGTTTTTCCAAGGATAAAACCTGAGACCATTGTATAAATGAGACCATTGTATAAATGAGACCATTTGAGTAATTATGCATTTAATAAAAAATATTTCAAGAATATTCAAATACAGTAAAATAAGTCATCTAACTAAGATTTCAAATGTTTAAATAATAGTATAAATTTTTAAAATAATAGAAAAATGTTAATGTGGCATTCCTATATATAGAGGTTTGTCCCCAACACAAGTTTCAATCTTGATGTGATCGATTTCATTATAAAGGCATGAGAAATCAAAGGGGTAGAGGCTAAAGAGAAATTCTGTAGGGATTAGGGAACCATAAACTTACCAATAATAAAAAAATTAGCTCTTAAGGGAATGTTTCTCATATATGAAAATAAAAAATAAGCAAAAAATTAGTTGTTAAGAGAAATGTTTCTCATATACACAAATCATGAGTAAAGTGTATGTTCACTATTGAGGTCAACATATTCTATAAATCTTGACCATGTGTTTCATTAGTAAATTTCTCATTAGTCAAGGGATGAGCCCACCTCGAAGCTCCAAGTTACTTTAGTAGAATAGACAACCATGGGAAAGATTTTTAGAACTAAAATACTATAATATTCTAAATTTAGAAGACCTAAGATTTCTATTTTGAAAAATGTACAACATTTACACTTTGAAAAATACATATAAATTTTCTAAACCTCATGATTGCATAAAAATAAGAATTGTGGAATAAAATATGGAAATTAAACTCACTTATAAAAAACAAAATGGAACTAGAAATGAGAATCTAAAAGTCACCTCTTTCAAAAAAAACTTCTCAAAATATCCAAAGAATAAAAGAACTCAAATTTCATACCACATGCAAATAAAATTTTAAAAAACAATGCTTTAATTGCTTGCCCATAAATATATAGAAACCTTAGACACAAAGATTTTTCTCACTATATGAAAATAAAATTTTTAAAACAATGCTTTAAATTCTTACATGTAAATATATAGAAACATTAAATACAAATATATTGCACACATATCTCTACTTAAATGGTTCTTAAGTAACCATTAAAAATAAAATTTAGAAACAATATAGTTTTGTTCATAAAAAATATCCAGAAATTTAGAAAAAATGCAACCATAAAAGCAAACCCCAAATTTCATACTACATGTAAAAAAACGAAAAATCAAGATTTCAATGGTTACCCTTAAAATATATATGGAAATATTTTTAGATGAATACACAAAGACAACACTTCATAATACGCTACGAAACCTTGTAAGAGAATCATGCCAAAATTGTTTAAAACAAACCATATAATTGGATGCGTCAAAAAATAAATAAATTAACCTCCAAATGTAATATAAGAAGTCAAATTGGTTAAAACATAGGGATTGCTAGAAACCACACTTAAAAATTGATCAATACTAATTGTCTATTCCAAAAATTCATTAACAACCAAAAAACTTTGAGAGACTCTAAGTTAAGGTGGATGAGATAAAACTCGACCTCCCAAACGATGCCCAAACGATGCAAATTGGTTAAATAAAACACCCTCAATGCAAATGAGTTTAAAGAACACATATCCACAATTTGAGAAGAAATGCATCCATATAAGAAAACCCCAAATTTCATAGAGAAAAAAAAAAGAGTTAGTGTTTTCCCCTAAAATATCTCAAGAAGAAGTTTAAAATCAATACATGAAGACAACGCTTAATGGATACTCCGTCAAGCAATATAAAAGGGTCATTCGAAAATTGTTCTAAAGAAACCATATAAGTGGATGTTTTCAAACATAAATAAATAAACCTTTAAAATCTAATATAAGAAGTCAAATGACTCAAAGCATAGGGGTCCCTAGGAATTCAACTTATGTCATGCCTATGACACTAGAGTTTTTCTAGTATTGAGATATGTAGACTCATGAGTATGGATAATGTAATATTTTTTTGTGGATTAACACTTCAATAGCTCATGTTTTTAGGTAGGGAATGGGTGGACGGTTTTGAGGGTTTATCCTTTGTGAGGCTGGTCAACGGGTGGCTAGGCTGTGCTGGTCTGCGCGCATGCATCGGCTCAGGTCTTCCTGCGAGAACCATGACTTCTGCAGGGCAAGGAGACCCTGGCTCGGTGGGAAGAGAACCAGAACCAAGAAGGGAGAAGTCAGATGATAGGGGGGACAGGATTGGGAGGCACACACGAACTAGGTCAGGAAAGAAGATAGGCTTGGGGGGCTATTCTCCGAAGAACACCACCATCCCAGCGATTCAAATCAAATTTGAGAAGGTTAGAGGTAAGATCAAACTATGGAAGGAAAAGGCCCTGATCAGGAAATTTGTGGGGATATGGCCAAAGGAGAAAGATCTGTTTAAGTGGATAAACAGTCTGTGTAACCCTAAAGGGAATTATGAATTACATGTGGGATCAAAGGGTTTCTCCACCATTATCTTTTTCAACTAGGAAGAGAGAGATAGAGTCATGGAGGGAGGCCCATATTTCTTCTTCTCAACTGGGTTATACCTTCATCCATGGAAGGAACATTTTAACCCAGAAACATAATACATGATGGTTTCCCCAGCCTGGATTCACCTCTTCTCACGTCCAAGTGAGTACAGGTATTTGGACACTCTGAAGGACATCGAAAACACCCTTGGGCAGTTCATAAAAGTAGCAGAACACACTAAGGTAAAAAGGTATACCTCCTTTTCCAGGATCTACATCTATCTATACCTTTCCAAAGAACTCCATGCAGCAATCAGTTGAAATTGGGAAGATGAGGAATGAATCCATCCCATAGACTATGATAAACTCCCCTTCTGGTGCCAGCACTACCATGACTATCGTCATCTTGGGAGGAACTGCCCCAAACTAAGCCCCAGGAAAAGGATATATAAGAGGATGGGTTTAGAAAAGTTAAAGATAGATGAAGAAGCAAAGGCAGAGGAACACCTAATTTAAAAAAGGAGCAAGTGACAAAGGAGTAGCGATCCAAAAACCCCTTCGAGGTGTTGGGGAGGGAGAGTGAGGACGGGGACATCACAAAACAAAATTCTACCGTAGAACAGTAGGAAGGCTTGATCAAAACCCTAGAAGAGGAGGGTGTACAGCAAATGGAAGAGACGAAGGAGGATGAAAGGGACGATATTGAACTAGTCAAGCTAGATCTAGATGGGATTGAGGAAGAATGTGGGAAGAAATGCAAGGGTCATGTCTCTCGACGTCATATCAAACTCCTTCAGGAGGTAATCATAAGAACCAATGCCCATGAGAGTCTATGGATTGACCTAGATTTGCAAATAGGAAGTAAGAGGAAATATTCAGAAGAAGAGTTAAGAAGAGGACGGAAGACAAATAAGCAACGCATTGCTATGGTGGGTGTTAGACCCATTTAATCTGGCCAATATCCTATGATGAAGGAAGCCTTCTATGAAGTCAATAAGCGGTTTCAATGAAGCTCATATCATGGAACATAAGGGGGTGTAGCAACCCCAAGAAATGGAAAACAATAAACAAAAAAATCAAGCAAGAAAACCCAGATATCCTTTTCCTTCAAGAAACTAAATGTAGCCTTGAGGGCTTGGAGAAAATTAGGGATAAATTTTGGAAAGGCAGTCAACTAATGGCCCTAGATGCTACTGGACAATAGCGTGGAGTGGCAATTATCTGGTAGCCAAGGGCTGTGGAACTCTCAGAATGGTGAGGAAAAATGTTTTTTCTTATGGAAAACTTTTGCATTATTTATTCGGGAGTGAGGGGCTCTATGGGGAATGTTTATGGACCCAACAGCTTCCGTGAGAAGTAGACCTTCATTTCCTTTCTCAAATGTCTCAAGGAACAAATTGACACTAGAAATTGGGTGCTCATAGGGGGTTTCAACCTTATTTCCAACCTCGTGGAAAATAAGGGGGGAAGAAGAATTTTGGATAAATATCAAGAAGCCTTCTGTGAATTTCTAGCTTAGAGCTCCCTAGTGGACCTAGAGACAGGAAAATGGTGGCACACTTGGAATAATAAGAGGGGGGGGAGGACTTGGTGGCCTCCCTCATTGATTGATTTTTGGTGTTAGAGAATATTATTCATAGTACAGGGGAAATTGCAGCTGATGTTCTCCCTGCAGCAGGCTTTGACCATTGGCCCATCTGCCTTTCCTGGGATTGGTCAAGATCCTCCATGGGTAAGCTGTTCTGTTTTGAACAGTTCTAGTTGGAACATAAACACTTTAAGGACCTTGTCAATCAATGGTGGTAGGAGTTGGTTCTCCCCTAGGAACAATTATGTATCATATTTAGCAGAAACTCAAGGCTCTGAAGGCAAAAATCCCCATGTGAAAGAGGGAAGAATTTGGGAACATATTTGAGGACAAAACAAGGTTGTTATGTGAGCTGGACCTCATAAACAAAAAGGGCATGGAAGAAGTTTGGGATGAGGACATGAAGGCCAAAGAGAAATACCTAATGAATCAAATTGAGGCTAGGGAAAGGTAGGAAGGAATATTCTAGCAACAAAAAGCGAGGGTTAAATGGCTATAGGAGGGAGAAAGAAATATCAAATTCCTCCATAAATCTATGATTCAAAATAGGAGCAGTTGCAGAATCCAGAAACTAGGAAACGGGATGGCAGTAGAGTGGAAACCACATGGGAGATAGAGGCAGATCTCATACAACATTTTTTTGAGATTCTTAATGAGGATGGAGGGGATAGAGGTAGGGATATCGAAAAAATCACAATCCTAATCCCTAGGGTAGTTACTGGAGAAAACAATGAGATGTTGACCAAGCTAGTGGTGATGTAAGAGGTAGAGCAAGTAGTCAATCAAATGGCCCTAGGGAAATCCCCAGGCCCGAATGGATTCACATCCAATTTCTTCCATTACTTATGGGATCTTATCAAGGAGGAGGTACTTAAAATCATGGAGGAATCCAGAAACAAGAGGGGAGTCCTCAAATCCTTTAATGCAACCTTCCTAACCTTAATCCTGAAGGAGACAGGGGCGAATAGTCCGGACAAATTTTGATCGATAGATTTATGTAATGTCATCTACAAAATCATCTCCAAGATAATTGCTAACCATCTTAAACCTCTCCTTCCCAAGTTTGTTAGCCCTCTACATTCGAGATTTGTGGAAGGAAGACAAATTTTGGATTGGTTCATTCTTTTTCATGAGGTTCTTCACTTGCTCAAAATCATGAGGAAACCAGGTATGATGATCAAGCTTGATATAGAAAAGGCTTATGATAAGTTAAATTGGCAGTTTATGGAGAAAATGTTGGAGACCTATGGCTTTTGTGAGGGATGGGTGGAATGGGTCATGGGCTTAGTCACAACTCCCTTCTTTAACATTATCCTTAATGGGTCCCCGACTATTACTTTCCATCCCACTCATGGTATCAGACAAGGTGATCCACTGTCCCCTTTCCTCTTCATCCTTATGGCTGAAGGCTTGAGTCATCTTATCATGTCCTAGGCAGAGAGAGGAGAAATCCGAGGGTTCAAAGTTTGTGATGGAATAGCACCTCAGACTCACCAGCAATGTGTAGATGATACTATGCTCATGGGGCACCCTTCATTCCAAGAAGCACAAAGCTTCAGAAATAGCCTGAACCTCATTGTTAAGGCCTCAGTATTGGATGTCAATCCAAACAAGTCTGAGGGATTTTTTGCGAACAACTCCCCAGCTACGTAGAGGAACATCTTATGGATACTAGGTTTCTCGAAAGGATCCTTCCCATCTAAGTACCTAGGAATTCCCCCTGGGGTGGGGAAGAATGAAGCATAAAATTTCAAGCTGGTTTCTTCAACCCTTAAACTTACCCATCAAGTTGATCCTGGTTAAAACCACAGGGACTTCACTTAGTGAACATCTCACATAGCACGTACGATCATGGAATATTAAAGAATACCCTTAATTTTCAGAGATATTGACCCAAACTCTTTTTGTTGAAACCCCCTCCCAATACTTAAAACCTCCTCCCCACCCCTTTTTATACTTCAATCCTTATAAACCACCCTACCCACCCCACCTTAAACCCCTCATCCCCCCAATACCTGCAATATATTGGTTCAAATTTTAATGATTTTAAAATCCACAAGATGAACTAACGTGATAGGATATTGGTCAACAAGCAAAGCCCCCGTGGTTAAAACCATCATGCAGGCTATGCCTATATACCTATTCTTGATTCTCTTAGCTCCTAAGTATATCCTCAAGGTAATTTGAAGTCTACAATGGACTTTTTTGTTGGGTGTAAGAGAGGCGAAAGCTAAATTTTTCGTAGTCTACTAGGAGGATATCTGTTGCCCAAAGGGGCAGGGAGGATTGGGCCTCAGAGATCTTGAAGTTATGTCTAAGATCCAAGGAGAAAAATTTTGGTTGCAATGGGTAAATCATTCATTTGAGTCCTGGTTCAAGCTTTGGTAGATTTAATCTGGTTCTGAGCAGCCCATTTAGCAATTAATTAGATTCAACGAGACTCTGAGTCGGTGCCCCATATGGATGAAAGCACTGACTGGCAGGAATATTATCCAAGACCATAGTTTCTAGGAGATCAGGGATGGTAACAGTGCCAAATTATGGGATGATTCATGGAATTAGCTTCCCATCCCTTGGAGAGATCCGCAATGGATTCATATCAAGGAGAAGGCCATCGAGGAGGGAAAGGTCTAGGTGAACCAATATTGGATGATAGAAAATTTAGAAGATCAAAGACAATGGGATTTTTAGGATAAACCTAAACTCACAAGCATGGATTATTGGGGGGATTTTCAGGAAGAAATGATCCAACATTTTGTCAAGGTTAAGAAAGGCCTAGACATTTTAAGATGGGGATATACAAATCGGGGCTCCGTTAGTATTAAGGAATCCTACGATATCACACTGAGTAACCATGAGGAGGACGATGGAATCTGGAAGAAGAAATGGACCATGAATCTTTGGCCCAAGGTATCTCTTTTCGTGTGGCTGGTTGTCAGAGTAAGTATCTTGACCAACGAAAACCTAAGACTTTGTGGGGTGTAGGGACCCTCACAATTATGCTTGTGCTATCAATAAGAGGAATCCATGGGTCACCTCCTGGATAAGTGCACATTCGTAGCGACCATATGGGAGAAAGGGGCGATGGGATTCCGAAGAAGCGATAAGAAGCAGGGTCAACTAGCCAAAACCCTGAAAGAGTGGCTCCCAAAAGCTATTAAGAACCCTATTATCATATCTATGTGGGGTTCCTTCCTGGGTATGGCCATGTGGTGTCTGTGGAATGAACAAAAGGATAGGATATTTAGGGATCAACATAGAGATTCAAAGGCAGTGTGGAATACGGTGAAGGACAACCTGTTGTCTTCCATCTGGAGCATGCAATGGCATGACCAGGATAAGATAATCCATCGAGAAGAAGCTCAGATTGCTGCAAGTTGGGGCCTCGATAGCTATCTGATGGAGGGCCTCTGAAGATGAGACATGATATTCTAGCCATCCAGGTTGAATTTCTAGTCTACCCCTCCCCCACAGGCTTTGAAGTTGAAATTTGACGGAGCCTCGAGGGGAAATCCTGGACCTATGGGATTTGGTGGTTTATGCTATCACCATGATGGAAGGATTTTGAATTTTTTTCTGGGAGCCATTGGTTTGGACACTAATAATTCATCCAAATTAAAGGGAATAATTCGTGTATTTAAAGTTTTGGTCAGAGGTGGCTGCTTCCCTGCAATCGTTGAGGGAGACTCGAGCATACTTATCCAGATGTCGAAATGAATGGTGAATGGATAGGCCTCTAAAAAGGTATCCTCTATTTAGCACATTTCCATTAGGTTGGAATAGATCCACATCCTCCTCCTTACTCATATAGTGATTTCCTTTAGCCATGTCAGACTAGAGTCCAACAAAGCAGCTGACTTGCTAGAAAGCACTGGCATGGAAGGTGAACTGGGATTTTTGATGGAAGGTATTGGAAAAGAGAAATTCCTCGTTTAATGTGTCAAATGCAGCGATTTATACCTTCGACATTTTTCAATGCACAAGAACACTACCTCATACACAAAGTTGAGGAGATTGAATTGTGTGGACCTACACACGCAAGGTCCATGTGGATGGTTGAGAGGCACTTGAAATTTATGAAGGCTTTAAGTAGACAAAGAGCACATCCAGAGGGTTATATGATGGAGGGATATATGGTATTTCAGGCCATGGTGTATATTGTTGAATATCTTCCAGGGTTGACATTTATTAAGACGGAATTAGATCGATGCATTGGTGATCCAAAATCCACTAAGAAATTAGAAGGAGAGTACCTGATGGGGAAAGGTAAATCAAGGAAGATCAAAGGTAATTATTAAATGGAGTTATAGATTAATATTAATGTTAATACATTTTAATAATATCGTACATAATTATTTCATTTTTAATATTCATTAATGATATGCATCATTAATATTTATAATGTTACATTGCGTTAAGTAATTATAAATTTCTGAGTTGATTTATGTAATTTTATTTTCATGCAGTTGGTCGCGAGTGAGATGCACTACATTTGTACGTCGCAAAAGATATTGATTGGATGAAGGTATGGATTGAACGATGTAATCAATCTGGTCGAGGACTATCATGGGAAGGTGTGGCTTCATTGGTTAAAGAAGCACATCGCAATGGAGATGGCAATCTAACAGAAAGGGAAATCGATTTAGCATATGGTTTAAAAGATAAACAGGTAAGCATGATATTATAAATATAAGCCATAATATTTTCAATTAGGTCAATATTCATGTTCATCTTGATGAATTTCATTTTATTTCCATACTTTAAGAACATAAAATACTTACTATCAATTGCAAATAAAACACCACAGGGATATGTGGTGCAATGGTCGTCATTATCGCATTAAAAAGTTGGATGAAACAAAGAAAACATGTAATTCTGGGATAAGTGCAGTATTTGAGGTCACTAATTTTTCATATAGAAGCGACAGACATCCAGAATTGTCAGAAAATTGATATTATGGATATTTGGAAGATATCATTGACTGTGACTTTAAATCATTCAAAATAATTCTTTTTGTTGTGAAATGGTACAAGCTACGATTGAATCAATTTGATTCTGATAGAACTGTTATTGAACATGCTAATGGATTTACCATGGTCAATACAAGGTCGCTTGAGTCACGAATGTCAAAGCCTTACGTTCTTCCAAGTCAATGTGAACAAGTATTTTACTCAGAAATTCTTGGTAGACAGGGTTGGTCATTTGTTATTAGACATGATCCAAGAGGAAGGCCGGTAAAGTATAATATTGTAGAGGAAGCCGAGGACGGTGTAGAAAAAGAAGGTGATCGTGTAGAGGATCAACATCAGTTGGATGTTGATGATCATAATGTTACACATGAAGATGTTGAAGAGTTAGTTGAAGCAGATGATGTTAGAGACAATGTTCATGATGAAGGTTATATTGACGATGATCACTTTATTCAAACTAACAATGATGACGATGATGATATAGCCTTTAATCCTTATAATATTGAATCTGGATCAGATGATACAGATGCAGACTTGGATACAGATGAAGACGATCATGAAGTGCATTGAACATCATTCCAAGTGATATATTGTGAGGGGTTCGGGGGGGGGGG
>LPNX011164425.1:15195-33271 GCA_001517045.1 Pseudotsuga menziesii
AGTAAATAAATGGAAAAAATAGTGGGAGTCTCCATCATCATCATCTCCATCATCATCACCATCACCATCATCATAATCATTGACATTGACATCTTCATCCTCATCATAATCATAGTCATATTCATCCTCATCGTCATCATGGCTAGCATCATCATCATCGTCATCGCCATCATCATTAGCATCATCATCACCATCATCATTGCCATCATCATTAGCATCAGCATCACCATCACCATCATCATTTCCATCATATATCTTTTTCTTATTTAGTATGAACTGCAATTCTGGTATGTTGACTTTTACATCATTTTTTATTTTAGCATGGGGATCTTCAAGTCATGCAAAGTTTAATTTGCTTCATTTCCATCCTTTGTAAATAATAGGCCCAAGTTGTCATATGGTAATCTATGACTAGTCCAATTGTCCAATTTTACGTTACTAATAGTGTTTTCCATGAAGATACCATGTATATCTACTAAATATGTTATCGTGGTCTCGTTATAATACATTTGATACAAGGTCTCTAGTCTAAATTCCTTTATCGACAATACAATTATGGTGGCATATTTATACAATTTTAGAAAGTGTTGCCTATCATTTTGTAAAGTGTCAAATTCCCTTCATTTTTCACTAAGTCAAGATTGATGATGATTATGATGATGACGATATGTTCCCTATCACCTTATTTGTCTAATATGGGGCTTAGTATCATATATCTGGTTCATATTAGGGTCATATGTGTACCCTAATACTAAATGTGTAGTAACTAATTTGGGATTGAGAGCATAACTTAGCTTAAATACAATGTAATATTGATCCCTAAGGATATATAACCTCAGATAGTACTTTTATTGCAATAGTTTACTAACATGAATTGATCTAGCATCCTCTATTTGAAGAAGAATGGGGTCCTAATTTAGAAATATAATGGTGAAAGTGGTTTTTTTTAACTCAAGGATTTTTGTGTTGTACACATTAACTCAAGGTATTTTCAAATTAACGTTAATGCATTAACATTATAATATTATAAAAACTTAGTATAGATATAACTTTGTACCATATATTATTTTCCCTAGCACCAAAATAGTCTAGGTGGTAATTGATGGTCTCATTTTGTCTAGGTGCTAATTGATTTATGATTATGGAACAGTAAGCTTTGTTTTGTGTGACACACATCATATCTTTATTGAGATTTATGATTATGTTGCAATCTCACCTATATGAACTATTCTGGAATTTTTAATATAGTCTTGTTGCATATAACCGACGGGCGATTCGATAGTTCATTGCTCTTGGGTAAATATTATTTGGGCCTTAGGACCACCTCTATGTGAAATTCATTCTTCCTTCCCTCCGGCACTCACATAGTTTGCAATTGTTGATCACCTGCATGCTCAAAGCCCGAAGTTGGAGCAAGGGGTTGAAGCCCGACTATGCAGAGTAGAGGGGTCATAGAGGAGAGGGGTAGTAGAGGATAGGGGCCATAGAGGAGACAATACAACGATATTTATCTTAGCCCTTCTTCCTTTGCAACGATATTTTCTTGGGTGTGGGTATGGGTTTGGTTACAAACAGTTTCCCAAAAGCGCACAGGAAAGAAGAAGAGCAGCTACAGGTCACGGAATCGCTGGTAGAGGCGGAGGATTTGGAGTAAGTTTGAAGCCATTAAATCTATGAGTTTTTGCTGGAGTTTGTGATTTTTCTCATGTTCCTCTGCCCCATGGTTTGATCAGAGGTTGGCCATCTTGTTTACCCTGCACCTTACATGTTGAAACTTTAGGTGTTCAATGGAGCCCAGGCAATTCACAATCCTTCGAATGCTTGAGCTTAGTCTCCAATGGATATAAAGCTTTTGAGTTTGTGATTTTTCTCATTAGTTTTTGATGATATTAATTAGACAAACATTTCAAGAAAAATTTCCTGTGTATTGTCCTTTTAAATCTAATGGGACTGCTTTCGACATTTGTATATCACTCACTTGCAGGTCTGCCCTTTCCCACTCTGGTTGCTCCCCTGAGTTAACTATTTCATTTTCCACTAGATGTTCTTGATTCCCTATTTGTTCCTGACCTATTCCTTCCATTTCAAACTTACATGGTTGAGAGTTCTCAATTTTATTTCATTTTCCATCTTGCTCCAATAGCTTTTGCGTATTGACTTCTTGGTCAACTCTTTCTTCCCTTGATAGTCCTATTGTCATTCCTCTTGATGTGTTGGATTGTCTCCCACTCAATCTTCTCCATTGTATTTGAATTGAGGTGCTCATTGTCTTGCACAATAGCGATACCTCCTTCCTTATGGGTTCCTTCTGTATTGTTTACAATATTGCTTTAGCTGTCATGGTTTTTCTCGTTCCCTTTTCTCCGTTATAGCCTATATTTGCTAAGGATTGGAATCGATTTGAGGTGTCTTTTGATGAAATTCCTTCATACATGCTATACCTTTATACATGATATGGCTGTTCTAGGTTCTGAAATTACCTCCTTGCACAAATAAAGATGATTTCCATTCCACTTGATCATGAAGACTTGTAAAAATTAAAACAACATTGCCTCCCCTGTTCCCCCCTATTCCAATCTTATGTTGGAGACATTCGTTATCCCATATGGCAATTCATGAAAACAAAGGTTGGTTTCTGTGACATCCTAGAAATTTAATGTTTCATGTAGCATTGTAGTCTTCCTATCGCCATGGATGGAGAATGGGGTTCGCTATTGACATAAAATCTTGCTGATATCTTTGGAGCTTATCCTGAATTTTAAATTTGATGGCCTTATTGGGGAAGATATCACATAAAGAAGCAAAAGAAACTCTACCCACATGTTCCTCTACCCCATTGTTTGATCAGAGGTTGGCCATCTTTTTTACCTTGCACCTTACATGTTGAAACTTTAGGTGTTCAATGGAGCCCAGGCAGTTCACAATCCTTCGAATGCTTGAGATTAGTCTCCAATGGATCTAAAGCTTTTGAGATTGTGATTTTTCTCATTAGTTTTTGATGAGATTAATTAGACAGAGATTTCAAGAAAAATTGCCTGTGTATTGTCCTTTTAAATCTGATGGGGTTGCTTTCGACATTTGTATATCACTCACTTGCAGGTCTGCCCTTTCCCACTCTGGTTGCTCCCCTGAGTTAATTGTCTCCTTTTCCACTAGATGTTCTTGATTCCCTATTTGTTCCTGACCTATTCCTTCCATTTCAAACTTACATTGCTGAGAGTTCTCAATTTTCTTTCATTTTCCATCTGGCTCCAACCTGTGTGACAATTTCCGGCAAGCCCGTCAGCTGACCTGTAAGATGAATCAAACCAAACATTGAGACAACCTTCTCAGGATGTTGGGCTGACTTTGAGACATAGGAAAATATTTGTACTGAATTCCGGAGGGATGGACTGCCTTTGAGTAGAACATTCTTTTTGTCAGCCCTCTTCATTGGAAAAAAGACATTCTGGGAGACAAGTGGATGACCACATAGAGGAATACGTAAAACACCATAAGGTTGGTCTGAATCTACAATTGATGGAAAAATAGATGTTGAGCTACTGTAAATGGGGATGCTTCCCCTTTTCATATGGGAGAGACTACAGCATTTAGATTATGATTCGCAGTTTAGGTATCACCCAGAATTGGCATTTTCCATAACCATACAGATTCTCTCAAAATCTGGGCTAAGAGATATGTTGGCACTCCTGAGTCCTTGCCTTTTCAGGAAGGGATAGTCTGGATAATTGCATCCTGGTTCATTAATTTGTATGGCTTGAAGTGGTCTTCTTTTGGGCACCAAGAATATATAAGATGCATTTTTTCAAATAAAATAAAGAAAGAAAAATAGGAAAATAATAAACGCGACTTCTTGACCTCCGCTTACAAATTCAGGTTTAGGCCCACAAGGTGGAGATGGAAATGACCCATCTAATGCAGCTTCTTCACTACTGACATCATGCACTGTGCACTCTGAGTAGGAATCCCCCTGCAGCTAACTTTCCCACCTACTCGGCTTAGTCGTGGCCAAATAGGGACACTCTCACCGTCAATCTAGTCAAGCAATGTATGAGCATCAAGAATGGAAACACAGATAGCCTGCTCCATCTCTTGGTGTTGGACTGTTACCTGCTATTGCCATATGTGATGTTTTGTGTTGGTCAGATGAAGGTTTCATCATGCTTTTGTCACTTTGGTTATGTCACTATAAGATCGAACATTACTATTTGTTTTAGCCTATACAGAAAAGTTTTGTACCTTGGACAGTTAGTTGCTAGGATTATCAGCATTCTTTGTTTGTGCACATAGTGGCTGCTTTAAGTAGCCTACGTTTTTTGTATAAAATTCTCTGTACATATGTGTTTTATTAATACATAATCATATAAGGAATCATTTTATTTGGACAAAGAAAAGTGGCTTCTTTGTGCTTCAAAGAGCATTTTGTAATTGTTCAAGATCCATCTCCTAGAATAGTATGCATTTAACTCAGTCAAAGGTTATGTCTCAACTTTTCGAAAGAAGCCATTGTCAAGACAACTAATTTTGCTTGGTTGACAAGTCAACTAATGCAATTATTTTGTGACAGTGAACTCTATGAGAAGAAAGACTGATGTGATGCTCTCATATTAACATATATAATGAAATCTCAACCAGAGTCCCTTTTATGGCTGGTAAAAAGTATTATATTAATAGAAGTAACCGTACAAAATAGAAACTCTGTGTCCCCATCTTAATGGCAAAATAGAAAACGAGACTAACAAAAATATTTATCCCTGTTCAAACCATGTATTAACCTAATGACAGAAAAAGAAACCAACAGACAGAACAGGGACTTATCGCCCTTTTTACAAATTGCCTTGGTCTTCATTGCCTGGGTTCTGATTGCTATATGAGCTTATGAATGGTGGAATGCCTAGATGTTGCAGCTACTTAAAGAACTACTGCCATTGCCTCAGCCACACCTTCAATGAGGCTCATCAATTCTTCTTTCCAGACCAGTATTGTCCATTTTTTTCTCTTTGACATCCATCTTAGTCTCAGATTTGAACTTGGGTTTCCTAGAGGAAATCGCCAAGCTTGCAGTGGTCATTATAGGGGAATACTGAGCTGAGAACCCTTAAATAAAAATCCATCTATTAATAAAAATTCTTCAATTGAATACAAGCCAGCATGGTATTGTATACTTGGAATTGCATCAATGCTGCCAAAATATGAATGATTGGCATATTCACTCTTCATTGCTTCAAAGCCAACCAGTTCATCACTCATTACAACGGCCAGCAGACACACTTTCTACTAGGCATCAGCCACTACAATGATTTTACCACTTCCATGCTGCAAAACAAATGTGTATGCTTGCAAAAATGAAGCCCATTTGGCACGTTCGTAGGACAACTTACTTTGGAAATTTATGTAGTTCAAGGCTTCATTATCCATCATCAAAAATAGTTCCTTATGTAGCAGATAATGCCTCCAATATTTTAAGGCTTGTAACAATGTAGAGAATTTTATATTATAAATGGTATACTTCGTTTTAGCTTTGTTTAATTTCTCATTGAAAAAAGGCCACAGGTTTACTGTCTTGGCATAATACTCCTCCAATAGCTACCATAAAGCATCACACTCAACTATAAAGAGTTTCTCAGAGCCTGGCATGGTAAGAGTTGGAGCTTCCATAACCCTCCTTTCGAGTTATTCAAAACTCACAGCAGCTGCCTTTGTCCAAGTAAATACTTTCCCTCTTGTGCAATCAGTCAAGGGTGCACTTACACCACCAAAATTTCTAATGATTCTCTTATAAAAGTTCACCAACCCATGGAATGCGCCATCTCTTGGGTAAGTTCTCTGTGTATTGGTTCAGTTTGAAATTAATGTTTTTAATTACTTTTTGTTGCTATTAGCTGATCGGGGCAAGTCCCCAATGGAGCCTAGGAGGCCGACACCCCCCTACAGGCGACAGGTATATATACCACATTTTTACTTGCTTCTTTAGAAAGTACATTTGTTTAATTATGATATCAACGTGGTCAATATTTAAATATGTTTTTAAATAAGATTTTCCCCGTGTATTGGTTTCAGTTCGAAATTAATGTTTTTAATTACTTTTTTGCAGTCAGCTGATCGGGGCAAGTCCCCAATGGAGCCTGGGAGGCCGACACCCCCCTACATGCCACACTCATCAAGTCATGAGCAGGTATATAGCACGTTGTGAATTTCAGAAACTGTATTTATACATATTTATGTTATCTAATTATATTAATGATTTCAAATTGATATTAATGTTTTCTATTTTTATGTCGGATGATACTTATCTATAGACGGATCCGAAGGATATGGATTTGGGGCACATTCTTGACGATGTTGACCTCAAGAATTCAAAGAATATCCGGGATGTAGTTCAAAAATAAAAAACAAATTAAATCAGGAGGTTGTCAATCTGCTTATATCGGATCCGCAAATGATGCAGGATGAGACTCAAGCAAAGATAGATCGTGTGTTGCTTAAAGTAAAGCGCTTGGATGTAAGCTGCAAAATCTTTAATTATAAGTCTATTCCAAATGCAATTTTTTTTCCTATTCATATACGAGTAACTAAAATATTATTTGTTTCTACAGGAATATTTTTTCCCCGATGAGAGGCATGCCGATACCATTGAGAATGACACCCCCTTCGCCATTAATCATGTATCGTTGCCGTCTGGCCAGTCGGGAACGCAAAATGAGACACCCCAGACGGAACATGAGAGTGTCGATGAGGATCAAGGGCATGAGATTGCTAGCGAGGATCAGGGGCCGGTACATGGAGAAGAGCATGACTTTGATGCTGTCATCCCAGCATTTCCTGGATCTTTCCATTTCACTAGCATGGGAACATTTGAGACTACTTTTTTGGTGGACGAAGATCTCATTCCCTACAAGATGGAGAATATTCTAGGTACTATTGACAAAGTGTTTTAACTATATATTTTAATTTTATTGGAATGTAATTATGCATCATTATTTTTTCGATAATTAACACATACTCGTTTTTGTAGGAAATGATGTCTTTTATAAACATCTTAATGATTGGTCTTTAGAGATGTTTGGGCCCACTATCCGCACATGGTGGAACTGGCAGAGTAAAGTTTTGAAAGATGAGCTTATTGCTCGCCTGCTTGGGTTTTTTGGTGCCGAAACCTTCAACCAAAAAAAGGTTCTCGAAAAAGCTCGCCAACATATACATTAGGTACGGGAGGGATATCAGAACAACTTAGCAATTAATCCAAAGTATGAGTTCCCTCCGATGATTCCAACAAGGGAGTGGAAAGGCTTGTTGGATGATGCAATGGAGAAAGATGCAAAAATAGTGGGCAAGACAGTACCCGAGTCAGCTAGAAGGTATGCAATACTTTCAGAAATGCAATTATACGTTTATTACACTTTATTTTCCATTTTTTTTGCAATGTTTATCGTATTTAAAATTACTTTTATAGGCTACTAGATACGTCAAAGGCCACCCAAGAAAGAATAGAAAAACATGGGCAACACAAGCTTGTCCCTGGTGGATATTCCAACCTGCAAGCACGAATCGTAAGTATGATCAATAATTATTTTATTGTATAGAAATTATAGATTGCATTTAAAATTGTTTCATGATGATATAACAACAACAATGATGATCTAATTGAAAATTACAGGCTCAAAGATTCCATGATTTGCAAACAGAGGAAGACATGAGGATCGGCTACCAACACGGGTTTTTAGGTGTTGTTGAACATCGAAGAAGCAGCTGTGGTAGCCAAGCAAATTCTTCCAGTGATCCATCCTGGGAGTAGGTAACTACAATAAACAAATTCTATTTAAGATTGATTCATTGTGTTTTATATTCATTAATAAACTAGTACATAAAATATTGAGTCTCTTTGTGTTAAGCCGCACAACGAAAGTAGAGAAAATGTGGAGGATGGAGGACAAAGAGATATTGGAGTTCATGTTGATCGAAATCCAGGTAATAAATATTCCTGTGTTAAAAAAAACTAGTATGGATTAAAGTCTCAAATATTAAATTGCAAATACTATATTGTTGTAAGTGTTGATGTTTTAATGCAGAGGGTCTTCATGTGCAACTTGAGGTAGCATCAGAAGATCAAACGCATGAAATTCATGTCACCCATGAGTTGCCAGGTACAAAGCACTGCTCTAATGTTTTTTTCTTAATGAAGGACTTACAATTATAATAATAAAAACACGTCAAGTAATTAATATTTCTTCATTTTTCCAGTACATCTTGGCACCTTACAGCAGCCACATACACGTCGTAAGCACACGACCCATTGACAAACACGATCACAAGTAGCTACAGATGGCATAGGAAACAAAAAACAATTGGTAGAAGAGGATATCACACTTAGAGAATATGTGGAGAGAAAAAAACGCCAAAAAAAGTAGTGATTGTAACAAGTACACTATTACATTATTTTTTTATGCATTGTCCTTGGATATTATTTTTGATATTATGGAGTAATGTCTTCAACTATTTAATTTTTTCTATGTATGAATGAATGAATGAGTTAATTAATGAACGCTATAAACTAATTAATGATCGAATGCATGTAATTCCTTTAAGACAAGAAACTCATGATGTTCGCACAAAATATCATTTATTTCCAAGCACGTGCATTGGGTATGGGGAATTGAGAGTGATGTGAGGGGGGGAGGGGCCATATGAGCTTACACCTTCACGTGGTTGGCCCTGTTTCATAGAGAATATTAAAATATTCTTGAAACAGAGAGGAGCTCAATAAGGTAAAATGCATGCATTATTACAATGTTTCTTTCTTATGACCAGATATGTTGTTTTTTTCTTCCAGCTAACTATAGACATGCATTTTCTTTATACTGCAGAGTGAGAATCTTGATGGGCTGGAGATTTCTGGTTTGGAAGATCTTCAAAGTCTACATGTTGAGCCATTGACCAAGCTTTTCCAAGCTAAGGTATTTGTATCCAGTTAAGATTAAGTTAAGCTTAAGATTAGGATTAAGGTTAAGGTTAAGATTAAGATTATTTGTATCCAAATTGATGTGTATGTTTAACAGATTCATATTTTTACCATGCAATGTGGCCAAACTGTTAGTTGTATAAATGCATTGATGTTTAAAATATGTATTGTTCTTCACAAAACATAAAGGAATCTATCTTCACATGAGGAGTGATCTGCATTTCTATATTTTTGATATGTTGTCTTGTGCATGACCAATACTGTGCCTTAAATGATTGTTTTGAATAGGTTTTGATCCCAAGACATTGAGAAAATATCCAGAATGAACCAATGGTCTCCAAAATGTTTGCCTTCAATTTTGATTATATTGATATATGGTTAATAAAAATAGAGACTCCCCTGATTGCTGTTGGCTGGTTCTGGATATTGCTATTTACTTACTCTATTGTAGCTGCTTCTATTTTTTTTTTTAAATGAACACAATGCCCCCTTTTTTTCTGATTGAATCTCCCCTTTTAGAATCCTTGTTTTTGAATTTGAGTCTATGCATCTGATATTCATGGATAAGAATTTAATTTTCAACTTACTTTAGAGTCGAAACTCCCTTTTAACATTGGCAGGCCCAGGTGAAAACTCTAATTAGTGTTTTTCAGGATGAATATTCAGTTTTTTTGGAAATTTTGAAGCTGATTGTGTTGTTCAATGTTCAAAAGAACTTCCTGTTGCCTTCTGTTTGTGGGAGGCTTCTTGCATACATCTTATTTAGGCTGTCCATAGTTAGCAATTTTTTTGGGCGTAGCATTTATTGGGAGGATTTGACATTTCATATTCACCTAGGACCTTCGAATTCACCATTACCCATTAGTACCTAGAATATTTCAAGGAATCGGTACTGTGTTATACTCAATAGCTTCACTCTATTCATAAAATGTTACATAAATATGAAATATGTTTAATATTAAATAACAGGATAATGCTAGTGGAATGCATATACTTAATTTCTTTCCAAATTTACAAAACGTTGCTGAACTTACAATTATAAGATCAAATTTGATACTTAATATTGAAAAATTCTACATCAAAATCCGAATTATTAGGTATGGCAACCAAATCTTGAGTTGTATTTTCTAAATTCGACAGTGTACAGTTAGCTTTGGATTGTAGATAATCTTTAACAATGTTTTATTTGGAGACATGGCAATTTGTTTAAGGGTTGAATAGCACTGAAGATTCACTTTGCATGTTTATTTTCTATTTGAAGCTTTACCATGTATTTATATTCTAGTAACAACTTGTGCATGTCAGCAGTGAGTTCACCCACTTTGTTTAGTTCAAGCAGTATGTTCTCTACATCAACCACTACTGCTGCAAATTTTGTGGGATTCCCATTATTTGGTGGTTCTATCTCCAAGACAAATGGTATGAATTCAGTTCCATTTTCATTTTCTGGAAAGAGCAGTGCTGCATTTGCTATTGCAAAGATAGATTCCAAATTGAGAAGCCCTCAAACATTTCCACAGGTTGAACCATCATCTGTTATAGGTGAAGACCATTCATGTAAAAGCTCTACCAGTGGTGCAAATTTCACAGTAAAATCCCAAAATGAACTGAAAAATAGTGTTGTATCTCCTTCCCCATCTCTTTTAGGAGTAACTGATGGTACTTCAAGCACTCTATCCAGCACAGCTGCAATTTCAGCTTCTACAAGTAGTCTCTTTCCCAATACTCAGTCTGCTTTTACAGGATCTCTGTTTGGGCAGGCATCAAGTTCTTCTACGGCTACCACCTCAGCTCCATTTGCATTTGGGAGTTTTGCAAACATGCCTTCTCTTTCTATTTCACTACCATCAGCATCTTTATTTTTAAGTAGTACTTTATGTGGGAACACAAGCCCTTCTCTGTTTGGGTCAACTCTGTCTGCTTCAGCTTCTAGTGCTTCAGGTAGCTTGTTTGGCTTAACTGCACCCAGTTCATCAGGCTTTTTCAGTGTACCTTCTTTTGGCCTCAGCAATAGTAGCACATCTCAATTTGCTTCTACTAGTACTCCTACATCTGGGTCTGGCACCACAACTACATTTGGTTCTGCCAGTGGCCCTTCGGTAGGTTCTACTACTACCTATAGCTTCTCTTCTAGTAGTAGTACTTCATTTGGATTGGGCAGCAGCTCTCAGTTTGGTTCAAACACCTCTTCTTCATTTGGGTTAAGCACAACTCCACAATTTGGTTCCAGCACCTCTCCTTCATTTGGGTTGAGCACCACTCCGCAATTTAATTCTAGTACATCTCCCTCATTTGGTACAGCCAACATTCCTCAATATAGCTCAAGCACTGCACCTTCATTTGGCTCAGGTGTAACATTTGGTTCAAATACTACATCTTCATTTGCCACTGGGAGTACCCCTTCATTTGGTTCTGGCAGCACTCCTGCATTGACTTCTGGAAGCATTTCTCCATTTTTTTCTGGTAGCACTCCTTCATTTGTTTCTGGGAGTACATTTGAATCCAGCAGTTCTCCCTCATTTGGTGCAAGAAGCTCCTTATTTGGTTCATCTAGTGCTCCATCATTTGGGGGAAGCAGTGTGTCATTTGCTACTGCCAATACTCCAGCATTTGGTGGAAGCAGTGCCTCGTATGGTTCTTCCAGCACTTCATTCTATGGTTCAAGCAGTACTCCATCATTTGGCATGGGACAGTGTTTTGGAGCTTCCAGTGCAACATCTTCACAGTCAACATTACCCTGATTTGGATCTGGGTTTGGGGGCACTGCATCCTTGCCCTCTGCAGGTTTTTCTTTTGGTGGATCTATAGCTGCAGGAAGAAGCTCATTTACTTTTGGAGGGGCAAGAAACACTCCATATGGATCCACATTTTCATTTGGATCAGCTGGTACCACCCCTATCACATTTACATTTGCTTCAAAAGACATTTCTTCTATGCCTCAGCAACCAATTTTTGGATTGACAAATTGAAATTCTGCTTTTGGGGCTACACCATCACCAACACAACAAGCTGATCAGATGGACGACAGTATGTCAGAGGACCCTACCCACGACCATATGGAAATTAAATTTTGGCATTTTTTTCATACTTGGGCAGACCCTTAGTCATCTCCTTGGAAATTATTTTAACAGTATTTTGATGTTAGATAAATACCTTAAAGTTATAAAGAATAGGCATTTGTATTTTTTTTTAAGGACCAGCAAGAACCCTGGAGTTCAAGCCAAAGCAGCAGTAAACCGTTAGAACGTTCACTTAATCAGCTCTCGAATTTTCTCTTGTCAAGACACACACTAAATGAAGTTTAAGACTTGAATTCATAATCTTAACATGTCTTCTAAAATGGGTCTTGTAGTTGCATTATCTTTAACAAGTTTGAAAGCCCTTTATCATTTAATTTTATATTTTTTTTTGTCAAAAACATTAAAGGAAACACGAGGACCCTCAATGACAAAAGTATGCTCAAGTGTTATTATGATGCTATGTGTAACGGTGATGTGCCTTTACATGAGTTATAGCAATCTGCCTATTCCTTTAATAATTTAATTTGTTTGAGAGACCACTTTTTGTTATACCAGAATCTGAGTTTTGCATCAGTGAACGGTGCTAACAGGGCATTGATTCATTATGCCTTTTCCCTTAAGACATATCAAGTATGTAATCTTATGTTTCAAGCTTATTTAGAATTTTTAATTTGAGTGGAATATTTTACATATCAGACATTCAAGTTGTTGTTTCTGTGGGATATTATCAAAGATAAGTCGGTTGTGTCCAACTTATATTTGTAGTTTCGTACACAAGAATGTACTTTTGACATTTCTTCTAGATATAAAATTGGTAATAATTTTGTTTCCATTGAGTTGTTTGGGATTCACAGCAATAATTTATTTGAAGGAAACTGTTGAGGGTTTGAGTGATCTTGGAGTTTTTACTTTGAGTGGAATATTTTACATACGAGACATTGAAGTTGGTCTTTCTGTGGGTTATTTTCAGTCCGTTGTGTCCAACTTATATTTTCAGTCTGTTGTGTCTTCTAAGATATAAAATTGGTAATGATTTTGTTTCCCATGAATTCTTTTGGATTCATAGCAATAACTTCTTTGAAGGAAACAGTTGAGGGTTTGAGTGCTCTTGAACCAAAGGCTGAAATTTTGGTCCGCTTATTATGTGCAATTCCCAGATGGGGTGAAAAAAATGTCCAGGTATATTTTGAAACATTGACTGAGATCTTTGTGTTAGAACAACATTGTTTTATGATGGTAATGTTTGTGAAATATCTGAATTGCAGGTTCAGCAGAAGGTTATTGAGGTTATTACACACATTGTTTCGACTGTGTCAAAGTTTCCAAAAAGATGTGTTGTTTTATGTATTTTAGGTATGCTTTTATATTCGAATGTTAATAGCTAATATATTTGGCAAGATAATTGTTTCATTCTACCATAGAAGTTGCTTATAAGATGATCACACTGGTATGCTTTTAAGTTTTAACAAGTTGTTGTTTTCAGGGGTTTCCGAAAGAGTGTCGGATATTAAGACTCGTGGACATGCCATGAAGTGTCTTATAGCATTTTGTGACGCTGTTGGTCCCAGATTTGTATTTGATAGAGTAAGCCAAGATCTACATTTTCTATCATAGAAACCAACATTTTCCTCATTTGTTATATATTTGCAAATATATTGAACTTACAACACATTATGCCCATTGCTATTTATATGTATAACTGGATTTTTTTATGCTATTAATTGTTGTTTGCTGGCTTATATGCTTGTTTAAATTGATGAGCTATTTTCATCCCAAAAATTTCAGCTTTTTAAGATCATGAAAGAGCACAAAAATCCCAAGGTTCTCATTGAAGGTTTACTTTGGATGGTCACTGCTATGGAAGATTTTGGAGTATCACACATAAAACTAAAGGTGATCCGTCTTGCTAGAATATATATCAATGGCCTACTCTTTGTATGATTTAGTTTATGATATAGCTGTGCTTCTGTAAATTATGTGTTTGAGCCTTTTTTCCGGTAGTGTTTGACATTTGATAATGCATCATGAATGTCAGGATGTAATTGATTTTTGCAAGGATGTTGGATTACAATCTAGTACTGCAGCAACAAGAAATTCAACAATCAAGCTTATTGGGATCTTACATAAGTTTGTTGCTCTAGGTACTGTGGTCATGAGATCTTCATTTTGTAAGGATGTGTCAGAATCTCTCATTTTTTTGTCATGAGATCTTCATTTTTAAAGGGCATGTCAGAATCTCTCATTTTGTTGTCATGAGATCTTCATTTTTAAAGGGGATGTCAGAATCTCTCATTTTTAGATAAGTTAGACATTTCACTAAAAAAAACCTTTGCATTGATAGACATTAAGGGATTTCTGGTAGATGTAAATCCAGCACTCCTAAGTACCCTTGATGCAGAGTACAAGAAAAATACCTATGAGGTGGGTTAATTCTGGATGATGATATTTAATTTAGTTGATTCTAATGCTCCGATTTTAAAAATTGTTGTGTTCATTTTTTTCTGTTTTTGAATGTTGCTATTAACAGGGTCCAGTGGCAGCTCCTAAAAAGACCATAAAAGGTTTAGATTTTGCTTCAGTTTAAAGTGGAACTGGATCTGACTGTTTGCCACGTGAAGATATAAGTGGAACGATTATGCCAAATTGAATAAAAAATTTAGGCAGTCCTAATTGGAAGGTGTGGAAGTCTTTGCTATAATTTTGTAGAAAATTTCAGGATTATCTTCAGACTTTAAAAAGAGAGTCTAAAAATGTTTTCTACTATTGTTTTATCAGGTTCGACCTAAATCCATAAAGTGTGTTCCAACAAGAAAAATCTAGAAATGCAGATCACTGGTGAAAAGCTCCTGGTTGATTCATTCATAAGAAGATACATAGGCATTTGCCAACTGAACTACAAAATTGAAGTATGCTTTTGCAGTAGGAACATCAAATGACAGGAATGCATTCTCTAGAACCACAAGCAATGCATCAAGAATTTGATCACAAAGTTCTCTTGATTTTTTCAAATGCATTTGAAGAATGAAAAGCCATGAGAAGAACTTCAAAATGAAATAGGGATGTCTCTTAATAACATCTCCCTGACTTGCTCAACAAGACGAACCCATCATAGTCACCATACCAATGCTGCATCCTCAGTTCGATCATGAAGAGATGCTATAGTAGTCATTCATCCAACTGATTGGTACACATGAAATTATCTTTTAGAGTTACCACCACAGGAAATCACTACATGATATGCTCAGAATATGCCCATATTTGGAGACAAGGCTTATTAGTGTTGTCTTTATGCCCAGATCATGGAAATTTACTGACACTTGGAGGTGAACGTATGCACAGGTCTGATAGGCTGGGAGTTTTAGGAAAAAATGTGGTCAAAAATTACTCTCCAGGTCTTGAAAAATACCCTTGATGCTGCTGCAAGCAAACAGTCTTGCCAAAACAAGTTCTGGAAAATCCTGCTGAAGTGATTCCATTAGTTATTTATTTCTATCTTGATCAACTCATGTAATGGGGTGATCTGCATCTTGAAATTAACATTTGAGCATTCTCCATGTGTAGTTGGTCCTCAAAGTTTAACCATAAAGCATCCTAAGGTGAGAATAACACAGTGTTGTTCATTCTCTCTAGATCTGGCTAGAAAACAACAACGACCCTGCCCTGAGATTTTCATGACATGGATTGCTGTCAGATCAACAAATAGGCCTCTAAAATGATTTTGTTGGAAACATAGAAACAAAAATCTGAGAATCCACATTAGCGCCAAGTTCAAACCACACACCCAAGTGCTAACTCTGTTATGATTTCGTAATGAGTTGGAAAACTTCATCATAAGTTTCATGTCACTGCAAATGGATCAGAAAGGGAACAATACTTTTTTGTGTGTTCAAGTACAGTAATCTTGGAAAAGAAAACAATCTTCAAAGATGTTTGCAGCTAGAAAACCAACTCAAAACACTAGGGTGTTCATGAGGAAATGACATGTGTATTCATCATCAAAACCCTTAATAGCGCCCAGAAATTATGTAACCCTCAGTGAAGCTGCCTGGAATGATCTGATTCATCCCATGAAGTATACTATCAAGGAGCCTAGGCTATTCATGGACTCATCAACCTGTCATCTTCATTGAATTTGTAATAAAGTTTACCATTGGAAACCCATGCAGTATGGGGGGTAACATAAAGCACTTAATAGTCTTGGGGATAGAGGTATGGTGCTAGATATTAAATAGTTATTCCTATATTTGTCCTCTTCTGGTATTACTGTCATGGAGGAATGATAATATTCAAAAACTATTTGTAAACAATAGTGTTCTATGCATTTATGATGTGCTTTTCCATATGTGACATGGTTGGAAAATTAGCATTTTGATATATTTATGTAGTGTTTGCCTATTGCATTGCAGTGATTTGCATTTCTATATTTTTCCTTTGACCTATTGCATTTTTCTAGGTAATTATGTAGCGTTTCCCTATTGCATTATTAAATTATTATTTGCAAACCTGGGACATTTGAACTATTTTTAGAACGATTGGTTCAATTGATTCAATAACATTAAGTAAGTGGAAAGATGAATCCAGATATTGAATGGATTGATTTACTCTGTTCTGATAGTAAATCTATGATCTTCAAATGAAAAGTCTCAAGTAGATTGATGGGTACGGGCTTTTGTTTTCAAGCAAGAATTCTTATGACATGAATTCAGGCTAGAATTCTTTTAATATGTGACATGGTTCTTCATTATATTTCTTATGAATTATTTTAATATGTGACATGGCTGCTTATTTTTCTCTTTTTGGGATATTACGATGGAATAAACCCTCCCTTATATTTGCAAGCTTGAGATATTATGATTGAACAAACCCTTCCCTATATTTGCAAGCCTTAGATATTTGAACTGCTGGGGTGGGTATCCAGCCTTGAATTAGCTTACCTTACTTAGAGACTTCCAAAAAAATTAACATAAGTGTAGGACATTGATAGCCCCAACAACACTTGACTTGCAACAACCGGTTGGGTTACTTACTTATTACAATTGCCACTATTTACAGAAAGAAGAAGAGATATATTTATCAAAAAATTATCAGTTGGAACGCTCGGTTGGGCTTACCGGGTTTGTATGCTCGGACTTGGCTTGGTTACTCGACTTGGATACTGAATATGCAATACTTGGATTGGCTACCAGTTATAGAAAAAAGCCTACCCATTTTCGCCTAATATAATATCCTTTTTGTAAGAGTCCAAGCAATATTTTTTTTCATACGACATTAACCTGGCAAGGGAAACCCCCACTTATAAAATAATGACTTTCCCCTCCCAAATGAAGGTACTGGAGTGAATCAATTGGGAGGAAGGGACTATTTGAAGAACCACCAGAGAATTCATTTGTATTTTTTTTTAAAAACAGTTATGGCCATCGCTTATGCGACGGCGTGAAGGTTAAATTTTTTTTTTTAAAATTGACTACCGTCGCTTAAGCGACGGCTCTTATGTCATTTCACCGATGGAATTAAGGCTATTTTAAAAAAACAATTGACTTTCGTCGCTTCACCAACGCCCCTTCTGTTGCTTCACCGACAATTACATTTTCTAACCCGTCGCTTAACCGATGGAATTAAGGCTATTTAAAAAAAAAACAATTAACTTCCGTCGCTTCATCGACGCCCCTTCTGTAGCTTTACCGACAATTACATTTTCTAACCCTTCGCTTAACCGACGGCTTGAAGGTTATTTAAAAAAAAAATTCATTGCCGTCGCTTTTTTCGACGACATTTTTGTTGCTTAACCGACACTTATGTTTTCTCCACTATCGCTTCACCGACGCCTATGCTTAAAGTTGATTATGAATTATATGTCGGATAACTGACGAGTTACATTTAATCGACGGTTATCTGAGGTGTCGCTGAACCGAAGGTTGTCAAAAATGTCGGATAACTGACGATAACCAACCGACGCTTAAAAAAAATCATGGTGTCGTACATGCGACAGGGAAGTGTTGAAAATCCGACAATTCGGTCGTCGGATTTTTGGTCGAAATGTAGTAGTGTGTAATGTCATCTACAAAATAATCTCCAAGATAATTGCTAACCATATTAA